>CALNHX010003379.1:0-151333 GCA_940337035.1 Agriotes lineatus | reverse complement strand
ATTATTTTCAAATAAAGCAATAAAGGTATTTCAGTGTTTTTTTAACATATACATAAATTAAAAATGAAAAAATTATAATAAAAATCAGCTCTTGTTGAATTCGGTCTTACAGACCGATGTTAGTACTCGTGTTGCATAAATCATGTTAGTACTCTAGGGTTAACAAAGTGTCATACAGACTTCTTGTTAAAATTAAGAGTATGGTATTACTATTACCTGTCACTTGAAGTTGAAATATGTCATCAAAAACAATCAGATTATGACTTTTAAGAACAGTTTTAATGGTAACATTTGTTTTTACAAAGGAAACATTAAAAAAATTCAATTTCTACTCGGACAAATCTTATCGTATAGGTATTCTGCTTTACACTTAAAAAAATAATCATTTCAGATGATTTTTTCTGTAGCTTAAAGGGAAACTCGCTGAACATTTCATAATAAATATCTAATTTTCCAAAAATCCATCTTTACCGTTGACTGTTTTGAATTTTGTAAATTATAAATTACTGAAAAACATCTTGTCGAAATATTTTATTACAAAGGTTAACGTATCGCATTCTTATAATTGTGAAATTTTAGAAAAACAATGGATACAAATGTGCCTCATGTAACCAGTCTTGGTACACATTACCGGGACTATAGTTATAAAATTATAATTAGTTATTATAATTACTTTAGAAGTACCCGAGCTATAGAAGTCCTTTTTTATAATAAATGCCAGATATATTTTGTTAAACCTGTGAGCTGAATTCTAGGGTTAATATTCAGTTACATACAATTAGTTATACTAGAAATAGCTTCTGAGGCCACCACATAGGTAGCCTTACACTACTTAAAATAGTTTTTGCATATTTAAAATTGAATTTCAAATAAAAAAGTTGCAGAAGAAAATATCTTAACGTCTTTAATATGAAATTATAGAGTATTCAAAATTATGTACAAAATAGGTAAAACTATCTTAATCTGCAAGTAATACTGAAGCAGCAAAAGGAAACGCTTAGTAATGCGAATTAATTAATTCGCAACGAAAACAAAAATGCCATGGGTGGGATTCGATCCTGGGGAATCCGATTGTTAGGCGCTGTAACCACTCGCCTACAAAGACGTACACATTATGCTTGTTTGTTGTTGCGCTATAAAGGCCACGCAACATGACGGCCGATCACAGACGTGCTAAGTTCAGTCTATCGGAACATTTGATTATAATTATAGTTGAGGAAGTTTGTGCCTCCTGTGAACTTATGACGACCCCCTCGCTATAACACTGCTATTAAGTTACTTGGTCATATAATTATGCTTTTCATCAGGCTTGGGTAGAATTTTCTGGAAGACCTCCATGTGGCATGTTCATCGCTATTTATTGTCGCATAAATTGACAAAAAGAGGTAATCAACAGCAGCAGCAATAATTTCTAGATTCTTGGCATGCATTGCCGAATGCAAGGAATCTGTATTTTCATAATATTATTAGAGCAAGACTCTTGATTTGGGAATGTTGTTTATTTATCCTGAACATAATTTTCAGCAGTTTTCGATTCAATTGTATAGGTTATATAAAAATTCTTGAATAGTAGGTAGTCCTTAACTACGTACAAGGCATCCTGTGAAACTTCGTAGAGAAGCTTTAGGAATCTATCCTGTATCACATGCTCACAGAGATATGAAACTAGAACAGTTATTTTTGGCAATATGCATACTTAATGAACTTATTTCGATAAATCGAATGTGTGAATGTGATATAATTTAATGTAATTATTTATGTATTGCCTACATCAAAATTAGATAAAAACGTGTTGTGTTGTTTTAACCCGTTATGATACGATATAAAAATAGAATATTATTCATCATTAGCACAGCTTAGTGAACTACGATAAGATTAACCTAAAATGTTTAGAATTGAATCTATGCAGACATTATTTTGGGCAGCATCCTAACATTCCATTGTTCTCATAATTGCTAATGCCAAAGCAGGTACATCTGTGAATACGTAAGCACAAAGTCATCATTATAATGCAATTTAGGCGTGGTAGGATGTGCTTTATGTGTGTGAAAACATGACCTATTTTATCCAGATTTTTGTGTAAGCATAGATTTAGGACGTGAGATTGTACCTTTACTGTCATTTCCCTGTGTCATCGACGTTCAGTAACACGATGACCCGATGCCAAAATTAATATGTGCAGACGCCCAATTAAACATAGAGCACGTACTCGACTAACTGTTCAACAACGCGTGCAGGGACGTGTTAGAAAACGTCCAAGTGATTAAAAACAAAAGTGCATGTATATCTTCCTGCTCAGGAGCGTTTCCGAGGTTTCACCGCGGAATTTTCTACAAGTTTTGCTCTTTTACTGGTCCGGTTTTGTCAAAAATACGCGTTTCTTTTGCAAGTAATTCCGGTTACGTATCGACCATTAGCTTTCATGCGTAACAGCTAATGTTTACTTTACAAGCCACAGATTTTTTAACGGTCGAAAATTCAAATGGAAAGTTGTTATTATAAGAAGAAACAAACAAGTCCGAAATTAGAAACGGGACTCCATGAAAGCGATTTCGCAGTTTTCAGCTGACTATTTTTAATATTCTCAAGCCCCTACACTTGACGGGGCCTTGAACGCAGATAGGAATAACGTTTCACCCTCTGCTTCTTTCAGAAATATAATTGATGTTTTTAAAAGTCAGTGTTCGAGTTGTTAAATATTATAAATAGTATATGTTCAGTGGCGGTGATATGCATAAGCGGGAATAAGCGTTGCTTAGGGGCCCGGGCCCTTCGATGGCCCTTTGGGGGGCCCGGTAAGTTCTGTATTCGCTTATTAAATATCTCGATATCTTCTACTTCATTTGGGTATAGATTGATAGCACTGCAACCTCAATGCCCACTCTCAGTTATTAGTCCTCAGTGAGTGCTTTGAAAAACTAACAAACATTTTTGCATTTTTAGAACCGAAACACGTTTTAAGAATGCAAGAAACTGAATAGGTCCGTCCGATGTGATTTACTTCAGAAATAGTATTCTAATGTCCTCAATAATAATCTCGCCATTCAGTTTGTGAACGCTATCTCCTTACTAAAAGAGTATTTAATTGATACGATGAGTGTTCAAGATTTGACAAGTTTATTCCTACAGAAATATAGTGTTCTCGAAAGCAATTTTGGCATGATTATTACTGCATTGGGTTTATTCTCGACTCTATCTGTAACATTAGCCACAATAGAAAGATCATTTATCAAGTTGAAAATAATAAAATATTATTTAAGAAATTCTACGAGTCAAGATAGGCTACATGACCTTTCGGTTTTGTGAATTGAGCAAAAAGCGTCGTCTACGATGGACATAAAAATCTTGTGGAACAATTTGCTGTCAATAAGGCCAGAAAGATACATTTCTGATCAATTATTTTACTGCTTTTTACAGATATTAATGATATAAATAAATACTAAGTATTTGTTACATATTTTGACGTGGGTTTTCTTTATATTTCTGCCTATACCAACTTGAAGATTTTATTTAGTTTTATATTTTTAATTGATATTTTGTTAGATATGTTAGTTATAAAATGTGCTAAATTTTAGGCATTTACTACTCTATTTCTGTTGGTTATAAACAGGATGTTATTTAATTTTTTGTTAAACATTTACTTTGTATACTATAATTATAAATATACTATTCATTAAGTATATAAATCTTTTTACAAGGGGGGCCATTTTTATATTTGCTTAGGGGCCCAAGGTGCTCTTGCACCGCCACTGTATATGTTTCAGTTGATTAAAAGGACAGAACTGTTGAAAGGTACTTATCAACTTTCCAATACTTATATCTTATATGACTCTACCTAGTATCATAATACAATCGACTTTTGTGTTTCTATATAGATGGAGAAATTTCAACAAGCAGTATACATTTTCTTAATATTTCCTGTTTATCTAACTAGCAATACGAATAGTGCCATTCCATATTGAGCTGGGTTTTTACTAAAACAATTGTCTACTACTTGGACAAACCTTGTTATTTTAACCTGAAATTGGGAGAAAGTGTAATGATATTAATGGCTATTGTTAGTTACTACTTCCTCTGTTTCTTATGAATGCGTCATTGGGTTTTAAACGAAAATATAGGAATTATCACTATTTTAAACGGAAAAAGGGTTCAAACAAGTCAGGAAATAAACAATAGGCTTACAAGCAGCTTCAAATGTATGTTTAACTGATCAGAATTGGCATGAATCGTCCATGTAAAAAAGAAAAAACCCAACTGTTAAAGCCGGTTTTAACCGTCTTATAAGAAAAATTAATATTGGTGATTTTTACCATTTTTTCTTATTTTCAATTATTTACTGTAGTATTATCAATACAAAATCATAATCATAATCATAACTCTATAATAAAGCAGAACACGTCCCAAGGTCAAATAAATCAACTCCTGGTCTATGAGCAGTTACACATGTGGGCGGCGTCTTGATATTAGCAGCGTTGCCAGACCTGGTACAATTCTACGAATCTGGTACATTTTGAATCCGTTTCTACAAATTTATTTCGTACAGTGTAAATCTGGCAACAGGGCTAAAATCGTCGTGTTGACAGCTGGCCTTTAGTTTACGAAGAAGGAAACCCTCATTTCTGTTGTAGAAAAGTGAGTATTCGTTATTATATTTTCCATTTTAATTTTGTGTGCTCTTGTGACATAACCTAAGATTTGCGTGGAAATTTTATCTGGCAAAAACAGAGGCAATCAATGCGTTTCGCACTGCATAATTTTCATTATTATCAATCCTATTAACGACATAATTTTACAGTACATTATAATTACAGATACCTTCCTTAAAGGAGAAATTGGTGGAAAAAGAAAAGCAGCTAAATGAAACAAGAATTCCTCGACAGTAGACAAGTCTTGTCTGAAAACTGGAAAGAAGCTGTAAGTGAAGCCAAAAAGCAATACGAAGCGATGGATAGCGCGCTAGAGGTGAATTTATTAAAAGTGATACTGTAAATACCTTCATTAACTATTGCGATTTCAGATTCTACATAGTATAGGTACAAACTGTAGTTCAACAGTGCCCACCGCTAGCCAAGCTGCAGAGAGATTTAGAAGAAACAAGCTTTCAGAGCGCATTGTCGATGCACATAGCTGCCCCATCCGAGTGCAAGAGCTTTGGCATTCAGTACGAACGAGTTATTTATCAGGTTGTTGCTGCGGAGGAGAATAGGTACAAACTGTAGTTCAACAGTGCCCACCGCTAGCCAAGCTGCAGAGAGATTTAGAAGAAACAAGCTTTCAGAGCGCATTGTCAATGCACATAGCTGCCCCATCCGAGTGCAAGAGCTTTAGCATTCAGTACGAACGAGTTATTTATCAGGTTGTTGCTGCGGAGGAGAATAGGTACAAACTGTAGTTCAACAGTGCCCACCGCTAGTCAAGCTGCAGAGAGATTTAGAAGAAACAAGCTTTCAGAGCGCATTGTCGATGCACATAGCTGCCCCATCCGAGTGCAAGAGCTTTAGCATTCAGTACGAACGAGTTATTTATCAGGTTGTTGCTGCGGAGGAGAACATCGTTGCCATAGTTGAGCGCAGTTCCAGTGCAACTCGTACTGCCAAACCAGCAGATGGACAAACAAACCGCCCAGTAAGATTTAGAAGAAACAAGCTTTCAGAGCGCATTGTCGATGCACATAGCTGCCCCATCCGAGTGCAAGAGCTTTAGCATTCAGTACGAACGAGTTATTTATCAGGTTGTTGCTGCGGAGGAGAACATCGTTGCCATAGTTGAGCGCAGTTCCAGTGCAACTCGTACTGCCAAACCAGCAGATGGACAAACAAACCGCCCAGTAGGAAATTCTCTCTCTTTTAAAGTGGCTGTTCAAATGCTTGAGAGGAATCATCGTGAAATGACAAGGAGGAGTTTCTAAGGTGCAGAAAGATAAAACGTAATCTGAAGTTAAGTGATATCAATTTGGAATTAGTTGATATGGCAAAAAGCAATAACTCTATGTATATTAATGAATCTCTATTCCTTAAATCGACAGCTGTTTGCGACAGCTAGAGATTATAAAAAGGAGAAGAATATTAAATATCTTTGGTCTAAAAATGGCAGGATTTATATGAGGGCAAAAGATAATAGTAAAATAGCCAAAATTAAAAATGTTCTTTGAATGTTTGAATAAAATTGATTTAAAAAACATTTTATATATTTCTATCGATAATTCTATAAAATTATATGGAAAATATTTTCTTTTGCATTTTTTAGAACACAAAGTAAATCCTGTTTAATTTTTATTTGTATTTTTATACAATTTGTGGTTTACTTTCAGTTATTTTGGTTGCTTCGCAAATATAACTTCATTTAGATTTTTGTCAATCTTTCTGCTATTAAGTTTATTGCTATGTTGCTGCAAATGTCTTTATGGTAATATATTTAGTTTTATTTCTATTAGTCAAATATTCATTTTTATGAGTTATCGTATAAAGTTTGTTTATAGTAATATGTTGATTAATTGCTTAATCGATTTACAAATTTACAATTTCCTATTATTCCTACAGTAAGTTGTAGTATAGCTATTGAACAGTTGTGGATCAAAATTATTTAAAAAAATTTAACGGTTGTCATAGGAACAGTTTATCGAAGGCAGGAGTTTGGATGTGCTGACTCCTTTTAACTTATTGCACATATGACGGACGAGATAATGTGTCTGGGTGATTTTAACATAGATATGTTATCTATAAATGATAAAGGTACTGAAAAATGATAAAAACAGCTCTACATTACTGGACCTTATTTTGGTAAACGATAAAAAATGTATAGTCAATTACGATGCGACTGATGTACATGGATTATCTGATCATTGTGACTAACTACCCTATTAAATGTAAATTGCATCGCAAAAGTTTTTTTGTATACTTACAGAGATTTTGCTAATTTTGATTATGAGGAGGTCTATAACGACCTTCAGTCTCTTCCATGGCACAATTTAATAAATTTAATCATAGACAGTGCGGACAGTAAAAGAATTCAGCATATGCAAAATACATGCCTGAGGTTTATTCATGGTATTAGAAAATTTGATCACATAACACATAAACTTAACGAAATTAAATGGTTAAATATGCACAATCGTAGAATACTTCATTCAGCCACATTGTTTCATAAAATTATCTCAAATAAAGTACCCTCTTATTTACTTAATAAAATTGAATTTAGATGTGATGTTCATAGTGTAAATACGCGAAATAGAAATCTAATTACGCCTCCATATCACAAAACTGCAATGTATAAGCGATCCCTTTCTTACGATATAGCTTATTTATACAATTCTTTGCCGGAGTATCTCAAAACCTGTTCACCTGAGAAATTTAACTCTAATCTGTTTAAAATTCTACTTAATCACCAAATCGGTGCAGCATAATCACTCTCTTACATATATGTTTAACATTACAATAGTATTATTGGTCTACAGTTAGTGTCGTTAATTATTTAATATTTGTTATCTAAGTGGAAAAGCAGATGCTATTTTAAATAGTAATCTGAATTTGCCCTTTTGGTGGTGAAATGGGGGTTGTCGAAATTAAGTGTCTTTATTGCGCAAAGGACATTGGCATAGATGACCTAAATGTTCTAAAATGTGCAGGTGTACAAAAAAAAGGATGAAGAATTTAAATTAGATCATAACCATGGCTACTACTACCAGATACAAATGCAACTCGCTATTACTGGAGTTAATTACTGTGATTTTGTGGTATGGAGTAGTAAACATTTTTTCCGTGAAAGAATACATTTCAATGAGGTATTTTGAGAAAAAGAAAGCGCTATTGCTATGAAGTTTTTTAACAATGTGATTATGCCAGAACTTCTCGGTAGGGCATCCAATCCCGGGATCCCAAAATGTCGGTATCCCGGGATCCCTAATTTTTTTATCCGGTATTTCAATCCCGGTATTTTTCTCCAATAATTTTCGATATTTCTGGGATTGCTTTTGTGTGCACTGCATCGCAGTTCGCAGAGTCTGCGAGTTGCCTTACCCGGCCTGGCCGGCGCCAGACATGGAGCAACATGTTGATAGATAATAATTAGTAGATATGGTTCAGGGTAGTAGCAGTTAGCAGATGTGTCCATAAACAGCGTAAACTGTGTTCAGTTGTGTTGTCACTGTTGCTTGCATATTTACTTACCTATTATACACCTATAATACTAGAAATACCGGTTCTGAAAACAGAAAATCCCGATATTGAACACCGGAAATCCCGGTATTGAACATCGGAAATCCCGGTATTGAATACTGGAAATATCGGTACTGAAAACAGGGAATCTCGGTTTGAACACCGGAAATCCTGGTATTGAATACCGGGATCCAGATAGAATTTCTTCAATACCGAAATCCCGGGATTGAAAATTCAGTTCGGTATTGGATGCCCTACTTCTCGGTAAATATTTCACAAATAAAGCAGTTAAGGATGCTGCAGCTAATACTGATTGGAATGTATTCAAAGAGTCGTTAAATGTTAATAATGGTACAAATTTAATGTTTTGTAATAAAAGTAGTAGTACGGAAACAAGGACCACTGCTCTCGTAGCCACGCAAACTAAAGATAACAGTATATATTGTTTGTGTAAGGGTCCTGATAATGGAACGCATATGATTGCTTGCTGTAATTTGCACTGTTCCGTGGAATGGTTTCATCTGATTTTTATTGGTTTAACATCTGTACCTAATACTGAGTGGCATTGCCCTTTATTGTAGTATAAGTGAAAGTAATAGTATTTTGTATTATATTGGTATTGGAATATAAATAAATATTTGATCGATTTATTTATTATCACTTCAATTGCAGTACGGTAAAATAAGTGAATAATAATAATAATAATAATAATAATAATAAATGTCTTTATTTTCTGTATATACATATAGAAAAAAATATATTAGTGTAAGTATTAATATGGGGCGGAGTTCAGTGCGTTTAATGCACTGCTCTTCCACTCAACCCCACGGTTTCATCCAAAGTAAAAATATATTTAAAAAATATATATATAGCGGAAAGGCGCGTGTTATTAAAGAAATTCTCAATAGTCAAAGAAAAAGGTGATTACTTTAATATGATAGGTATGAGTTTCTAATTGTTATATGTATTATTAGGATTTAATATAATTTGAATTTTGTTTTTCTAAAAACATCATGTTTTTAAAAGCACGACCGCTGCGATATGTGAAAAACGCAGGTCTATTTTTAAATAAGTAACCGAATGCGCCAAGTAGCTGCTATAGAACACTGCAGTTTAAATTGAAACTAAATGAATTAATAACAGATTCATCCATTTTCAAGTATTCTATAATGTATATTGGTTATTTATATTTATACAGTACAGTAAACATTGCGCTTCCATGCTTTGACCAAAATTATTTAAAAAGATATTTTTGCCAACTACACGGAAAAATTGCATGTTCACGTAAAACTTTTACATTCGCTGGAAAACTGTCACTTTTCTTAACTTGTAGAACAATCTACTATTAATTCACTAGCGATTTAAGAAGAAAATTAACTCGCTAGCATATAAACATTATAAACAGTTACTTATGGTTGCTATTATAGAGATAATAATAATAATGCCAGTTTAAAATGACAAAGAAATAATAATTAATCGAGTTATTTAACAATATCAGTAACGGCGTAACTGGAGACTTGAGTTACCGCATTTATATTTTTATGACGCTCAAAGGCTTAAACCTGAAAAGAAACACAGATTGCAGGCAGCTGAAAATTATTTCGGTGGAGCAAATAATTCTCACATAGGTATAATCTCATAAGTCAACAAGAGCATTAATTCTTTCCGGAATTTTTTTTGACTGCGTTCTAACAACGTCATATTAATTAGGACGCCTTCCAGGGGCGAGCGTTTCCTTTCCAGAGACTTTCCATTTGAAAATATATTTTTTGGAACTTTTCCTTACTGCCAATCTCTAGCGTGCTTTTAAAAGTTTCTTTAGTGCAACAAAAGTTATTAAATTCGTCCTACATTTTAAATGCGGCATATGCCGCGGGGTTTAAGCTAGTTATAGAATATTTTAGGAAAATATATACAAAATGAATGATGATGGTACAGGGTGACATAAACTTTTATTCAAAATTAACAAAATCAAGAAACTCAACACGAAAATGTCAACGAAAAGATTGTTAGGTATTACAGACTTTACAAAAACAAAAGTAAGTATTCGTTCTGAAACAGTAACACACAAATAGAAAATATAAAAATATAGTAAAGGATCAAGCCTAGCCTATAGGTCAGTCTCGAATCGAAACATCCATCTCTACAGTTTAAACCTTCGAAAGATTCTTAGTATCAAGTAAATTTACATTAAGCATTTTATAACGGGTGTTCATAAACAGTCGTCATCCCAGTAGGTTTTGACTTCAGAAACGTATGTCTATTAAAATTGAGAAAAAATGCGCTATGACAGTACTCAATGACGTTTCATTGTGTTGCACGAATTAATCAAAGACATAACATTTTGTTTTTTAAAGCAACTGGGATGACGACTGTTTATGAACACCCGTTATATTGCAGCTAGTTTTGAAGCGGTCGACATTCCTAAGCGATTAGGTACTTCTGATTGTATAAAATTGCTATTTACGTTACAAGTGTACTAAACGAATTTTTACAGTACAAATTCGATGTTTATGGGCGAGGCAACAAAGGAGCTGAGTCTATAATTTCGAAACATTCTTTATTTCATACTATTTCACATTTTTGTTTTTAAGCGAATACAAATTAAGAGTCAATAAATAAAAATATGATCACCGTGTGTTGCATTTGTTCTTTTTGTCGAAGCTGATGATACTGCAGTATTGCATAGGCGGAGTAAATTCAATGATTGGCAAACTCGACCTACCTGTGCTGACGTCAGGCCGGAGCATGTAGGTCTTGTTCTTCAGCTGCTACTGCTGCGACTCGTCTTCGCACTCGTCTCATGCAAAATGGTTGTGAACTTTACTTTACTGCTATATATCGTATTTGCTATTAGTGTTTGTATCAACTTACGCCGATCTCATCACCGACATTCCTAACTGTGTCAAAATCGGAAAGTGCAGAATTTTGAATTTCAGCCTCAGCAAACCTTTTCAGTGCATTTGTTTTTGCGGTTTTTCATCCGTTGTGGTTTCGCACTAACAATAAAAAACATCCAAATCGTAGGTAATCAATGTTGCTAATGATACTGAAACAGTAAATTTTAACGCTTAATAATTCGAACCAGATTCATTTGTAAGGGAAAAAACGTCGCAGTCGGATTCAAACCTGCACCCAGACGGAATGTGATTACTTGTCAGACGCTTTCTTTAACAGCTCGCCTACGGACACGCGTCTGCTGGACTTGCTTATCGCGGCGTTATAAAGGACGCGGTGACACCGAAGCCGGACAACTCGGCGCCGCCATCTCGGCGCCGCCACTTCGGCGCCGCCATCTCGGCGCGAGGCCAGCTCGGCGCCGGGACAACTCGGCGCGAGGCCATCTCGGCGCCGAATTCAAATTTGCAAACTACATTGTGCACTACGTAAGAAAATTATTATCAAAAAATAATAAATAAAGTGATCGCCAAAAAGCTGTCAAGTGATAAAAAAAATATTGAGAATTTCTTGGAAAATCAAACATGACGACCAGAGGTGGTTGCAAAGTGATCACAAATGAGCCAAACAAAAGTTGTCACATGACTTCCGTTATCAGTAAAATTTTACGATTTTTTTTTAAATAATTACGAAGCATGCATTTACTAGTCAAGATAGAGACACATTTTACGAAAAAAGGTTTTCTGGCCTTGATATTGTTCAGTCAGCTAAAACTACCACACAATAAAAAATCTCATGGAAATCTTGATTAAATTCCGAAAAATAGCACTTTTTGGATTTACACAATTTTCAAAAACGCCATTTTCTAAGTAAAGTGCTTTTTATATGAGAAATATTTCTTTAATGTTTATTTTCCAAATCAAAAAATTTTATTTTTAACAACTTTTTTTATTATGAAATAAAAAACTTTTTGAAAAATTTTTGTTTTTCCATAGCCGTCTTTCTTAAAAGTAAAATTCTTTGATATGGGGCATAAAAGATAATGTGAGAGATCAAAGTTGGCAGAGGATTTTGAAATTTGGTATAGGAACCTAGATGTTGATTCTAAACTTCTCTTCATAACTTTTTGTCGTATTTGCTACATAAAAGACACGCTACTCTACACTAATAGTTATTTACCTAACAAGTTCGTAATTTTCCCGAATGAACACTTTGTTTGCAGCACTCCCTTCGGTCGTGCTGCATGTAGTGCGAATTCGGGAAAATTTTTCCCGAAGGAGTTAGGTACAATGTTTTTTGTAGAATAACTGAAAATATTTTAAAAAATAAAAAAATTATTATTTAGTGTTTTACTAATTTACTGAGTTGACAACACAAATCACTAAACTTTTATACCTATCCTACGCACCTGGTAGTTTTTGTTGACGTTTATAGCGCCTCTGGTGTTTGCAGGCGCAATTAAACCAATGAGGGACAATCCTCTATATAATAAAGGAGAATGATCCAGACGTGTGTGCCCGAGGGCCCCCTTAGAGATAGGCGGATCCCCGAGGGCCGCCTTTGAGAGGGGCGAAGCCCAAGGGCCCCCTTGGAGAGGACGGAGCCCCGAGGGCCCCCTTGGAGAGGAGAGGGGCCCTGAAGGACCCCTTGGAGAGGGGCGGAGCCCCAACGGCCCGCTTGAAAATGGGCGGAGCCCCGAGGGCCACCTTGGAGAGGAGCGGGGCCCCGAAGGTCCCCTTAGAGATGGGCGGAGCCCCGAGGGCCGCTTTGGAGAGGGGCGAAGCCCCTAGGTCCCCCTTGAAGAGGGGCGGATCTCCGAGGGTTCCCTTGGAGAACAGCGGAGCCCTGATGGACCTCTTGGAGAGGGGCGGAGCCCCGAGGGCCCGCTTGAAAATGAACGGAGCCCCGAGGGCCCCCTTGGAGAGGGACGGAGCCCCGAGAGCCGCTTGGAGAAGGGCGAAGCCCCAAGGGCCCCTTTGGAGATGGGCGGAGCCCCGAGGTCCCCCTTGGAGAGGGGCGGAGCCCCACAGGCCCCTTTGAAGATGGACGGAACTCCAAGAGCCCCCTTGGAGATGGGCCAACGTAATAGGCCTAAAAATGGTGCGTAATAGCACGCGCAGCCCCGTTTATTATAAAAATTTACAAAAAACACAATTCCCCTAGTTTTTGTTGAAAAGTAAAAAACACCGCAGTGCGGGAAAAGTAACTTTCAGCGTATCGGGAATGACCGGGAAATATGAATTTTGAAGTCATGAGTACAAAAACAAGTTTTTTTTTTAACTTTCAAGGCATATTTGATTTTTCAAAACTGAAATGCTGTTAGAAATTCGCCTTTAACCAAGCAGGGCTGAACCCCAAAAAATGAAAATTTAAATCGAGAATTTTTTTACCTTGTACAAGAGTCGTTTTACCTATCCGGGGACACACTGTATCTACAGTGTGATTTTTAAGTTGATTCTTTCCTTTTGCCAGGATATAAAGCTAAAAAAAGTAAGCCATTTACCACTTTTGCGAAATATCAAAACTAACGGAGGTACAAGGTGTTAAAGTTTCAAAGTATGAACTAAAATTACTGAACGAAAATTAAACTAAACTTAATCTAACTTAAATGATCAAAATTATCAGCATTCGCTTCTACACACACATTCCGCGTATAAGAGCGATGCGGCAGCGGCATTTTGACGACACTGCCAGTAAATAATAAGCATATTCACTCATTCATTATTTTCATAAACATGAGCCATTATTGCAGCAATAACATTAAGAAAATTACAATGGAAAACTAGTTGACAGATCATTGCTTGACAACAGAGATAAACAAAAATAAAATTGTCCAGCCGTCTTTGCGCCAAAGTTTAGTTTTTAATTTGAAACTTTAACACCCTGTACCTCTGTTAGTTTTGATATTTCGGAAAAGTGCTAAATAAAAAAAATACTTATTTTTTTAGCTTTATTTCCTAGTAAACGGAAAGAATCAACTTAAAAATCACCCTGTATATAAATATATATATAAAAAAATATTGGTAATGTTTACATTTCACTTTATACAGGATGACAGCTTGTCCGAAAATCTATTTAGCCCGTAGGTATTAGATATATTGAGTGATTTTTACTTAGTTAAAAGTGACGTTTTTCGAAGTTGTATAAATCCAAAAAGTACATTTTTTCGGAAATTAAGCAAGATTTCCATACGATTTGTATTATGTGTTAGTTTTAGCTAACTCAACAATGTCAAGGCCAGAAAACAACTTTGTTTCGTAAATGTTGTCCCTATCTTGGGTAGTAAATTCATTTTTCGTAATTATTTTAAAAAAATGTTGAATTTTACTGATAACGGAAGTCACGTGACAACTTTTGTTTGGCCCATTTGTAATCACTTTGGTCGTTAGTTTTTACTTTTCCAAGAAATTCTAAATATTCTTTTTCATTTGATGCCAGCTTTTTGGCGATCACTTTATTTATTATTTGTTTATAATAATTTTCTTATGTAGTGCACACTGTAGTTTGCGAATTTAAATTCGGCGCCGAGATGGCCTCGCGCCGAGTTGGCTGGCGCCGAGATGGCTCCGCGCCGAGTTGTCCCGGCGCCGAGCTGGCCCCGCGCCGAGATGGCGGCGCCGAAGTGGCGGCGCCGAGTTGTCCTAGACCCCGGTGACACGTCGGCCGATCGCGATTGAATTACACCCGATCGGTGCCGATGAAAAGCTGACTCAGACAGAGTCGTAGGCACAACAAACGTTTATATATAGCGATGTTAGTTTTGTACAGTTGGAGGTCTATAGTAGGGATAACACGTATGCATCCATGCATAGATATATGCATAATGTCAAAAAATCAAGAAATTGGTAGGTATCATGCAGTGATTTCTTTCGTTTCGTTTATTCCGGTTTCGTCAATTGTCTCGATCAAAATTAAACAAAATAGATTTTTGCCTACCCTGCAACTGATGCTCAATTATTTAACCGTTAACCCTTTTTATATAGGTAACTAAACTGTAGAGCAAGTCGACAGTTTAAATTTTTCGCTGTTTGGCATTTAGGACTACAATTTTTTATACAGATTAGCAGGAATTACTTTAGTAGCTGCTGCGTTCTATTTCTAATGTAAACCATGATATATAGTTCAGTTTCTTAATTTGTTTTTTTATAATTAGACCTTTTAAACCGACTACCGACTGACACTTTAGGCGGGATGTGTAAATTATTACAAGTTAGTATAAATAGATTTATGTGCATCATATACTCCTGATATTTTAAAGATCTACTTTGCTGTTTCTATATAAAGCAATTGTGGGAAAATTAAATAGTAAGTAGTCGTGTAGACCTGAAATGAGTAGGACGATGGGTAATTATTTATTAATTAAATAAAGCTAGCTTATATCTTGGAATAAATTTAATTGCATGGAGATTTAAAGGAAATAAAATCAATAATTATTATAGGCCGATATTCTACTTGCAATCCATATGTGTTACGCTTGTTAAGCAACTATTATGTTCCATAATGATTTATTACCTTTACTCAGTTTAGGGAAATCCATAGGTAGTTTGTATGTGCCTGGCGCAACACTCATTAAAAGTTGAAATTTCGTTAATTAATGCAAATTGAATACAGCTTATTGTTATTACCTCCATTGCGTATGCCGTAGGGTCTGAATATATGCAACGCCGAAAAGCAAAAGAGACAAGATTGCATATGCATGTATGACATGTATATACATTTTATCAAAAACCAATATAGTAAAACAAGCAACACTTTGTAGGCTATTCTAAAATTTATTAGTTTATACTTATTACATAAATGTCACAACGATTGCTTAATTATGACAGGCACACCGTGTTTTCAAATTTATTTCTGACAAATCACCTCGTAAACCACGCGCTTTAACTTAATAAATTGTTCGACATTTGAATATCGGAGTAATTAATTTTCCCAAATTTGGCTGCATCTGACAGGCACTTCGTTTATATTTTTGAACTTTGTGCTTAGATGTACATACCGTAAAGGTACGAGTATTTCCCGTTGTTTTTTAAAGAAGTAGGCGTAACTAGATCAATATTAATTGGAAGTAAAGCAAGAATAATCGCCATGCCTACTTCATGAACATTTAAAAAAAAATAATGCTTAATCTATATTGAATTAATTTAAGGATACATTAATTCACAGAACTACCAAAATGTTTCTCATTTTATAAATACAGTAATGACTGTCGAAATCGAATAGTTAAAACGAAATATGAGATTTAAATGAAATTCATATAGGTTCAAATGCAGTGTTTTTACTTTACTAGTTTATCGATTTATTATAGAATGTTAACTAAATGTTCTATTTGTGGATGGGTTCGTATATTTTCATTTGCATTTTGCTAATCTCTTAAGTCGACAGTGATGAATATAGGAATACGAATACATATATCGTAGGCATCAATCAAATTTAGACGAATTATTACTGGCCTAATCGTATGCCAAGTGTATAATGCATAAGCATAACGCCGACTGGACACAACACAGACAATTGAAGTATAAAAAAAGATAAAAGTGTTAAACTTTAGTTTTAAGTTAATTAAGTAGATATATCTTTGTTCATCTTTTCCTCTAAATGCAAACTGTTCTTACGCTTTTGTGCAGTTTCGCGTAAATTATTCTCAAGCACGTTCAATGCATTTCTTAAGTTTACAACGTCAGTGTCGTAAAGGTGCCATCGCATTTGAACCTACAATAAACTTTTGCCGACTGTTACGTGTAGATTACGCCGCCTTCTTAAATTCGAATTTGAATGGTATTTTCCCGCGCGTCGCGCGAATGGTTCGCACTTGGCTGCGATAACCTCGATACGCTTTTATCTTGGAAATGCCGATTGTGGTCTTCGACGCGTTCCTTTCCGCTAGCAGCTTTTAAACAAACAGTACGGAGGTTTTAGCAATTCAAGAGCTTTCGGGGATGTTTTAGTGAGGTTTATGGTTATTTTGGCGTATTTGGTGATATGAAAACCTTCACGTTTTGTGGCTTTGATGCCCCGAGCTCACGAGAGGAAGTTTTCCTACGCCTGGTGCGGATTTCTTGGTAATTGCAACCACGAGCATTCCATGTGCCCAAAATCGTCATCTGGGGTGGGTAATTAGACGCGTTAGGACCCCTTGTAGTTGTGTATTCTATCGTTGGACTCATTTTCTCATTCACAGCAAGCAGTGCCAGGCATAAATAATGCCGGTCTAATTCGTTAAGCCAGTGAAATCTGGGACCCGTTCGCCGCTTCGAATCAGGTACGGCGCTCGAATGTTTTCCGTGTCCACGGCGACCGCTACAGCGCCTACCTAGGGCACGAGAAGGAACCGTCGTTGTTTTCCCTCCTGCTTTGGCATCCCTATCTCGCTGTCGCGATGCAGTTTGCGCTGAAAGACACCAGCTACTGCCTTACGACTTTATTGGCCGCGAGCCGGAACTGCGTTTACGATTTCCTCCAAGACTGAGCTAGGAGGTCCTGCGACCAGGTGGCTTGCTAGGTCGCCCTTTTAGTGTGTGCAATCTATAGCATTGCTGTATTTTGTTATAAGTCTGTAACTATGTTGTAGCCTGTAATTAAGTAATGTAGAGCGATCCTGTGATTCTAACTGATGCAACGTATTGTGATAATTATGTATTTACTTGTACTGTGATATTTGAACGAAATTATATGATCTTTATGCCAGTATACAGGGTGAGTTTAGTTACGGCTGATTACTTTGTTTGGAGCTATCCCTCAGGAAGTATAATATAGTTTTTGGTATTGAGTTTACAAATTCTCGTTAGAACACCGGGGTGCATTCGCCGATATTTCAAAATTTGTTGGCGCTCTGGGCATTTGTTTAATTATTGTTCTACCGTTTTGTTCATAAGAACTACACGCCTCCACTCGCTGAGCTGGCGGCCGGCTTCTGCACCTAAGTGTACCTAATGTTGTTTCTTTGGAAGATCGCCCAGTTATTTCAGTAATAATGGGCTAACACGACATTGCGTTTGGTCGTGAGAAACTCGCAGAATTTTGGTTCCATGCGAAAACTTACCGGACGTTCTCATTGGGTACTTACGCACCCCCACTGGTCTTTGCAGATAGCAGACAAATATTGTAACTTCGCTACCATTCAACAACACAGACATCACTCTTAAGTGCTATTTTGTATATATTTAGTGAATACAATCTAAACTTTAAACTCAACACTATTATAATTTATTCAACATTACCAACATACATTGTGGTGTAAAAAGCTATACTGCATCAACAATTCACAACGTTTGCAACTAACCTAAAACGAATTTCGTTATATAACTGGCATTTAGGCAAATGAACATTTGGCTAAATTTGTGTTTATGCCTACGGCAGATATATAATATTAGTAAGAGGGTTGCTTAATTTCGAAAACGAGCGTTACTTCAAGTGCTACGATGTCTGTATGTGTCGATTGGGTGTATTTCGTAATTTTCCGAGTTTGGTTATAGAAATTAATTAAGCTTTAATCTGAGCATTTTAAAGATCCATGGATTGACTGACTAGATACGAGAAAAGACGTATAGATGCCATGAAAATAAACCAGTACTAAAGTAAATAATTGCATTGTTAGTATTGTTACCCACGAATGAATTGTTTGCAACAAAGAACAATTAAATTTGTTTTCAGACGTGATATTTTTCATCGTCTAGTGCTAATATTCGTGTGATTGCAGGGGATCTTCTCTCATAATTTGATTTTTTTTGTACACTAGATCAATTGAATATGGAAAAGTCAGATGTAATAGTTATTTATGGTACGAGTGTGTTATGCTACAAATAATCTACGAGCAGAAGTTGGGTCATTTCTCGAGTGAATTATTCGTAATAACACACTCTTGCAATATAAAATTTTATCCAACAACTCGATAAAACTCTAAAACACATAAATTTTGTATCAGGAGATCCAAAAAAAACTGTTCCTCAGCGGGCTGTGGAAATTCAACGTATGAATAATATGTTGGTGACACTGTACGTCAATGTCAAATTCGAGGTTATCAGGTTAGGTTTTCCGTCAGTTATGATACAAAATGACGCAAATCCTAACCTGCTAACCTCGAATTTGACATTGACGTACAGTGTCACCAACATATTATTCATACGTTGAATTTCCACAGCCCGCTAAGGAACAGTTTTTTTTGGATCTCTCGATATTTACAGCTGTGAAAAGTGATAAATTAACTGGGAGTCAGCTATAGAATTGATATATCAAATAAATTTATAACTAGAGTCGCCTCTGATTCGTGTTATGCATTTGGTAGTACTGAAGTGTATTGCTAGTGGCAGTCAGTCTGTGTCAAATTCGAGGTTAGCAGATTAGATTTTGTTTATTTGACACAGACTGACGCAAAACTTAACCTGCAAATCTCGAATTTGACGTGGCCTGACAGTGCTACCCACAATACAGTAGTGAGTGACATGGTTTTTACCCCGCTAGTGGGTTATGGGTTATGGGCCACTTTAACGGTTTAAAATCGATCTAGTATAGCCTTATTTATTTTATTTATTTATTTATTTCGCACTCAGCCAACAGCCGTTAGGCCAATTATAGGCGTCGCTGTGCAGTTATGAGGACTTCCAACCCCACTAACGACTGTCATGATGTTGTATGACCGCCGGGACCAACTTTTTTCCGTGATAGCCGTACCACGAGGCGTCGAGAGATGCAACCGTGGAACTCCCATCCAAGTTCTGACCAGAGACAGCGTTGCTTAACTCTGCTGATCGAACGTGGACGCTTGTTCAAGCTACACCACTCGGGACCCAGAGAAGATGTTGAATAAATGCAGATTACGGACAAAAGTTATGACATTTTTATGACAAAAACATTGAACTTTTTACGACCGTCTAGAAAATATATAGTTTCTGGAGAATGTTTTCACGGGAAAGTAACGTTTTGCCGGCCAAGATCGGAAAACTGGCATCAGGGGTCGGCAAACCTTTTTTTTGCTCGACCTCTGTTGCCTTCGTTACTATGGAAACAAATTTGTGTTATTGTTTGGGTAAGTCAAATAATAGATACTAATGTCATAATTTTTTTGAGTTTTGGAAAGTGAATTCGCAAGTTTGAAATTATGGACTTGGATGTCGCAAAAAAATATTGTACGATACATGACCGGAAAGTGTTTTGCAGGTCTCCCCAAGCTTCCAGGGCTCGTCTTCGGCTCGCCGTGGAATCTACCTGGTTCGACCTGTGAAACACTACTTCCCGGTTTTCCAACGTAAATTACTATTTTAAGAAAACAGAATTACATCTCAGAAACCTTACATATCAAATTCCATTGACGAATGTTGGGTTCAGATTGAAGTAGAATAGAAGTCAGTAGTATTGGCACCCATGACACAGAAATTAGTTGTAACGTTTACAAGACAACATACAAATTTTTAATTTAATTTTAAAATAGTATCCACGTTGTGATCATTCCTGTGTGCTCTATAAGATTTATTTTTCCTGTTAGCAATTCAATGTATTGATTCTTTATATAGTGTAACCCCCTCCCCCTTCCCATTTGCCTTCACTCTCCTTCAGCGACACAATCTTCCGGAAAACATATTTTGCCTTGCAAACCTCCGTTCTATGTTTCCAGTTTTCATCCCCCGGAGACGGCCAATTCGGAAGGTATTTCTTGGGATTTAAAAGTAAAAGTTTTTCCCCATGTGTCTTAAAGCCGCCGAATGCTTGGAAGTGTTTCCGGTTTTTTCTGAAGCGGCAACGCAGTTACTTTCAACCATGATGCAAACATTGCGACTTTTTTTATTGCACGTGTTCACTGGGGCGCTGTCTACCTTACAGTAGGCGTTTTTTGAGTTAATGGTGCTAATTATGCGATTCGCGTTTATACCCGCTAGGAAACGCCTTGTCACGATATGATTCGTGGGTCTGTTTTGCTACTTTTGCTGGGCGCACACATGCAGATTTTTCATTCGCCATCTCGACCGCTCCCGCTCGTTGCAGCTAAAATTTGTTTTGCAGAGACCGAAGTAATTTCGTTGTAATTATAGATGTTCATGATTGTACAGGAGACATATTCAACAACTGTTTTGACGATAACATTTCTCTCCCTTCTGTGCTTGAACTGTGGTTTTGTCACTACGCCCATCAAGTATAGGCCATGCAAATATACTGCAGAAATCTCGTGCAGTTACTGAAGATGAGAGCGGACATAACAACTAATTAGCGTTGTAAAATGTTTTGATATTCCAACTTCGGCAAACTGCACTTAGCTGTATTTAACAGCTGATAGAAAACATAATCTAATGAACAATCAATTTTGCAAGCAATGGTTGCTAGATTTAATGTCTCAAACAGAAGTTGCTAAAATCACACTCATATTGGCTTTCTGTATTTTCTGCGTTTTTTTTTCTAATTATAGTAATAATTCTCCTATTCCATAAGTGTGTTGTAATTATGTTTATGATTTAATTTCAAACGTGTTAGGGGAACGTGAGTCAACGGCGTACAATAACGCGGAACACACACAAAGATTAATGTTCATTGCAGACACAAGTGCGCCCGCGGCCGGTGTAATGACGTCATGTATTCTTCTAACGGCGAAAAGCCAGCCTCTTACTATGACTCTCGAATTTGCAAGCACCATCGACGTGAAGGTCGTTGTTACGTGCATTTGCACCTCGTATGATCTCATTCGGATTTTTAATAAAGCGGCAGAGAACTGTTAATAGTAATTATGCACCAAAAGGTCGACTGTAAACGAACCTATATTTCCATTGGATCAGGCAATCTGATTACTTTTACATCCAGTGCTCTCACCATTAACTATAGGTACTTGGTAAATGATCCAATACACACGGCCATTAGCATTCTACTAATTAACTTATTAATTAACCTGCTCTTTCGCCTTAAATATGCGGCCTCTTTGATTTGAAAACAAAGCGGGTAATGCGTATCAGGTCTTTAAATAGTTGCTGATTAACAGTTAGGCATTTTTTTCATTATATGGAGCATTTTTACGTTTTGGGAGAATGCGAAGGTCGCCTTGTTGTTCCATAATTATCTTATTCTGTAGAAATACAGCGATCGTTTTCATTTTTGATTTTAAATACAAAATTAATTTAAATTGTTGTGTGAACCAATTTTATTTTGTTACTGTATCGGTTATTAATATGTGATCATTAGAAAGGGCACAAAGTAAATTTGACGGTAGGGACTAGGGGCTGTAACGATACATTTCGCTAGGCTACGGTGCGAGCCTCTTCGTCGCGGCGCCGGCGTTAAGTTTAAATGAAATTCCTGGTACGTCTTGTTATTTTACAAATTATTTGCCATGTTCGTTTACCTAAGCGGCTAAGTAGCTAAGTATGCCTAAAACTCTCAAATACCTCAGTAGTGGTTACAAATGATCACTATTTTCCAAAGATAATACGTGTAAAACCTAGAATGATAGGTCAAAATGGCAGGATAATTCTATTCGCCATACAGATACATTTAAATAATATTAAAAATGCCCACAAATAACTGTATTTAGAAGCGCGAACGTTAAAGTGCATCTAAATATGGTCCTGTTGGTCCTGCACAAGATTGCGTGCATGAAAACCCGGCGCAATTCACGTATGTAAGCGCATTCCTTTAAGTTATCGTGATCAATTCCTGTAGGTATTAAGTTACCTGCAGATCGGGCTCGGGAATTGTACGTGCCCTCTAATTGGGCTCTAAACCTTGTCTGGTGAATTACCCTGACTGTTAGTTCTGTATGTACTATTGCTACTAAAAAACTAGAACAAGTTTTTAGCTATGCGAATCTGAACTTTTTTTAAGTGGCAACTGAGATGTGAATAAATTAAAAATCATTTCAAAACGTCGCTGTCAATAATGCCTAGAATGAGTTTAGTTTCAAAGGCTAGGGTTATTTCTTGCTTATAAAACGGTGTAACTATTCGGAAAATTGTACATTTATCAAGTTTTATAATTGTTTTGTGTTGTAGTTTTTGTTATCAAAATTTGATATGACATATGACGGGTTTGAATTATTCACATGACTGCTAGTCATTTCATCAATTAAAATAATAAAAATTCAAGCCTTCTAGATTTAGAACTTGTCTTAATTTTTTTTTGTAGCAATAGTGCTGTAGACTGTTCAAATAAAAATACAGAAAAGTTTACTATACTTCTTTAATTCATTTTCATGCTCTACAATGTAATAAATATCTGCTTCCTTCAAATAAAAAATTGTGATGCAATACATTATATAATTTTTCTCCAACCACACGAATAAGACGCCATATTGTCGAATAATTTTTGTATAAAAAGTAAGTCATTTCGGGATGTTCACCAATTACCTTGGCAACTGTACACTTTTCGATTCATATTTGCACTAGTACAAAAATGGACGCAAGATAGGGTTTTACATGGTAAATTTTAAATAAAAAGCAAACGCTTCGTCAATATTCGGCAGTTGCCGTCGTTGTTGTTTATTTTTCCCGTACAGCGATTGTTTATTTGCGCCATGACAGTTCTACAATATAACCTACAATGTTTGATTCTAAATAACAAGTCATATTCAGGGATTTAAAACATTTTTTGCTAATAATTATACACCTCCAGTAAATTTACCTGGGAATGCAGAAATGACTGAGAACTGTATTAATACATGCGTTACTTTAAACCAAGTTACTGAAGATGAAATTAAAGCTGCTATTAATAAACTGAAGAATTCCAGATCTCTGGGTCCGGACGGAGTGCCAACTTATGTAATAAAAGGTTGTTGCGATTTTTTAGTTAAACCGTTACGTACAATATTTAATTTAAGTATAACAACCAACACTTTTCCTGAAAAACGGAAACTTGCAAAAGTTTGTCCGATTCATAAATCTGGAAAACTTAATTATATTGAAAACTATCGACCTATTGCACTTCTTTCTGTATTCTCTAAGGTGTTTGAATCAATAATTCATGACAGCCTATATCGACAAATTTCAAGTCAGATTTCCCCAAATCAGCATGGATTTATTACGAAACGTTCTACACAAACAAATTTAACTGTATTTACACAATTTATATCAGATAGTTTGGAAAGCGGGAATCAAGTTGACGTCATTTATACAGACTTTAGAAAAGCCTTTGATAAAGTCGACCACAATATTTTGTTACAAAAATTTGTCGATATGGGTGGGCATCAAAATTTTGTTCAATTTATCAAATCCTATTTGTCAAACCGTCAGCAATTTGTATACTGCAATAATTCCTGTTCCGAATAGTTTGTAGCTACGTCTGGTGTACCGCAGGGATCAGTTTTAGGACCGTTATTATTCTTAATTTTTATAAATGATATTTGTAACTGTATACGATTTTCCGTATTTCTTTTGTACGCCGATGATTTAAAGGTTTTTAAGTTGATTTATAATATTCAAGATTGTGAGATGTTGCAAGCTGACATAGATGCAATTTGTAAATGGTCAGAGACTAACAAACTGTTTTTTAATGTTAATAAATGTTTCACTATGACCTATTCCAGAAAGCAGTCAGATTTTCATTTTGGTTATACTTTAGATAACGTATCAATAAACAGAGTTTTTAGTTTCAAAGATCTTGGTATCATATTTGATACCAAACTGTCATTTAATGATCATATAGATACAATAATACTGGAATCTTATAGAAAACTGGGCTTTATCTTTCGAAATACTCAAGATTTCTCAAATTGTAGTGCCTTGTGTAACCTATTCAATAGCTTAGTGAGGACCAAACTGGAGTATTGTGCTGTTATTTGGAATCCTTTCTATAACTATCAAATTGATAGACTCGAAAATGTACAAAAGAAGTTCCTTAAGTTTTTGCATTACCGTGTTAATGGATTGACATATAACTACAATGAAAAATCTTACAAAGATTTATTAACGGACCTAAAGCACATATCTCACAGAAACAGACGGTTGTATACTATAATAATTTCATTGTTTAAAATTTTAACAGATCTAACTTGCACTCCTGCATTGCTATCAAGATTTTGTTTTCGAGTTCCGTGCGTTAATACGCGCAATCAAGAAATATATACATTTAAAAATCCTAGAACAAATTATCATTTCAATAGTCCTATTATACTAATGTGTCAATTATATAATTCTTATTTTAGTGACATTGATTTGTTTAATTTGAGTTTGAGTAAATTTAAAACCATTGTATCTACTCGCCTCTCGGCTATTACTATTTGATTTTGCTACTTGTATTTTTACATTTATTCTGTAATTGGGTATTTTTACCTGTTGAATAAAGATTATTATTATTATTATTATTATTATTATTATTATTATTATTATTATTATATTACCGAATTTATGAGTAGTTGTAGAAAAAATAGTATGTTTCATTCGTACACAAAATGCGTTTTCTTGACGCGTAAGACTGTCTTACTTGTCCCGAAATCATGCATTTTTTGTACTAATGAAACAAATAACTATTCCATCATGTTATTGTTCCTGTCTAACCGTTATTGGAAAGTTCTCTGACATTAAAAATGTTTACTCTATCATTATTTTCACCGCTAGTTTATATAGTATAATCAAAAATTATTTTCATTTAGTATGACTATGGAATAGGTCCTACTTTCTGAATGCAACTATAAATCACTAAACAATCAAATGTCAAGTTTGACATTTAAGTATAAACATAGTTGCGTTCATAAATTAGAAACTATTCCATAGCCATACTAGATGAAATTAATTTTTGACCATATTTTATGAATTCCACCTTGTTACCTATTTTCCAACATTTGGAAATGTATCTGTTACAGGCAACTTGTATAAATCAGTCATTTTATAGACTGGCTAGATAATGTATATGATGTCTAGAAAAGTTAGATATTTTATGAAATGCATCTCTTAACTTAACGCCATTTTTCATATGTTGCCTAGGTAATTTGTATAATTTCAGTCATTATTATATTCCCTAATGAGCTGTCGGCATTTTATGCAATTTATTTTTGAAAGTGCATACAAGTTAGTACTCGTTAGCCAATGGGTTTAATGCGGGTGTACGCCAACCCATCACCCATGCAAGTGTTGTAGGTATTCGTGATAGGCGAACTCATCACCGATATCAAGCAACGACCGGTGGAATCACCACCAGATACAGGCGAACTGATAACAATAGTAAATAGCTAAGTTAACTAATAGCGAAGAATTATAAAACGAATGTGTAAAGATGTTTACAACACACACGATTAAAGGCTACAACTAACCTACATAAGTTAGAACAACACACAGCCTGGCGATGAGAATTATTATTTATAATATAACTTATGGCCTACAACCGTAAACATTAAACAAACGGACTGGTATTTTAGGCAATTTATGATATTACATAAAACGCCTGGCCATTATATAAAATAACTGATTTATACAAATTGCCTGTAACATAATCAACCCTTCGTAATTGTATAAATTTTATACTGTGCAGCTCATTTGCGAGATTTATAAAAGCAATGTGTAACAACCTTCGTGCCGAAAATGGTAGAAGCGTTGAAGTAGCAGCATTTATTTAAGTATATTTTTCATGTTTCTAAATATTGAAGTTCTAATCATTTCAATTAATATTGCTAAATTTGATCATTGCAATTGCCTATTATGTCTAGCATTAAATGCCGTTCGTTACCTAAACTCGTAAATTTTGATGAAATCATAATAACGGTTGTCACACTGCTGGCGTTTTTTACAGTTTTAGCAATTAACCTAAACAGAAAACTTTTCCTTGAGATCGCGCATGCAAATATATAATTACCCAGCTAGAAATAAAATTAAATTGAAACGTAGTCGTGCATAAACTAACTGATTTAAGTCGAGTCGACGGTAAAGTACCTCGGGTTTTATTAAAAACTTCTGTCTTAATGACTTCCAGGAAATTCAATTATTGCATTATATGAGCCGTAAAAGTCCAGAACCATTTAAGAATTTTAAAAATCGGAATTTACTTTGAGTGTAAGAAATTTGTTAATGAAATGTAGCGTTATTCAAAAAAGAAACATTAGTAATTTTACCGATTTTTATTCAGTTGTGTAACAGCAGTTTTAAAAACAATTGATTTTTACCAACACTTTCGGTGCAGCAAGGACTTCTTCCTTCCTGTTCTAAGCGGTAATCATTATGACTACATATAATTACAAAAAACAGCCTTTCTTGTGGAACTTTATAGCGTATTAGTAAACTAAATATTATTAATTACATTGTAATTTGCCTTGAAGTTGATAAGAAAGAACCTTTGTATTTTCATGTGAGGCATTGTACTGAAGGCGTTTTTAGTAGTGTAATTCATTTTAGGACGTGTCGAGTACAATTCAATCATAAGATGAAGGTTCGGAAACAATGGATTATTATTTCAATGGGAAGCGGTATTTTTCTTTGCCGAAACTGAAGCATGTGCTTTTCGTGTTACAACAAAATACCTTCCTCTGTAGATTAGCGTATGACTGTATTTTGTCTCATTATTTCTATAATGCTCAATATCTATGGGTGTCATTCATACACGGTATTACTTCGACACGAAGTGTACGAAGTATTGAAATTCCCTCATATCGAAAACCACTCTGAGTCAAATATCTCTAAAATTCGAGCCAACCGACTAATGAACCCACTATATCAAATCTCCGTCGCGGCGCAATAATCGTGAATACTTCTGAGATAATATATACGTAATACTTTCGTTACCAATAAGGGATAGTGTCTCCGCTACAAATTCTCTGTCTATTTAGTGCTCATGATCGTGTCAAAAATGCAAATTAATATTTGCTAAATAATAAATATTTACAAATAGCCGAATTACTTATTTCTTTATCTTTATTTAATTTTTGTAGTCATGTTAAATTCTATTTTGTATTGGTATTAAACTCACACGTTATCTTCACGCAAACGAGATGTTTCTTCTGGTACCTATACAATTTCATGGGTTGTTTGTCCCATAAGGTAGTTATAAACGATTCTATTTGGGGAATAGTAACTTTGTCATAAGTAAAAAAATCTGTAAAGGGCTTTACACGAAACTACCCTCGCAGGTGGATTTGAAACTAAAATTTTTGAAAATATCACAGGCTAAAAGAATTGAATGTGTTTGCCCTCTATGTGGTGGGTCCAGAATATGCCCTTTTTCGTCAAGGGTAAAAACCTCAGCTATATGTAAAAAATTACATTTATTTAACTAATAGCTCTTGTGTGAAAAGAAAAATAGGCAGAATTTTTTCAAGGTGTTGACCCTGTATGTATTTGACCGAAATTCTCTCGATTTTGAGTCTGATCGACATATTATCTGCATGACATATAATCTGCATGCAAGGTATCGTCGTCCTCTAATAAATAATTTTTGAGATATAGCGCCAATAGACGGACAGAGAGACGGACGGATAGACAGAGATAACATGTTTTTCGTCATCTACGGACCCCGAAACGAGATCTGAAGAAATCTCGGAAGGTGATTTTTCGCGATTACAATACTTCAGTTTTTAGACGAGGGACGTAAAAAATTAGAAATGACAACAGTCAATTTAATGACTTGACTGAAAATATTTTGTAACACTCAATCTTCATTTTTTTTCCTGAGTCCAATAGTAAAATATTGAAATACAATTTAAAACAAAAATGAAGAAGTGCTTTTTTAGTTGCCATAGTTTCTAAGCTCTCTACTGACACAATAAAGAACTCAAATGTTTGTAGACTATAGATATATTACAGTAAAACTCGAAAATAACGACATTGAACTGACTACTAAATTTGTGTCGCTATAATAGAACACGTAGCATAATATAACTAACTAGCAACCAGTGAGACAAATGTCTCATTTAATAAAACAAAAAAGACCGTTTTTCAAATAGAACGCGTATTAAATAAAAACGTGATTTCTCGAAAACTGGAAGTGTCACGTGACTGAAATTCGGTTCCTGACCTGACATGACCATTCCAAACATATAACATTCATAACTTTTTTCTCTATCTCTTACGGTTTAACTGCTGAAACAGCGTCCCGGACGGACCAGCGTCCCGGACGGACGGAAATCACGTGATTTCTCGAAAACCGGAAGTGTCACGTGACTGAAATTCGGTTCCTGACCTGACATGACCATTCCAAACATATAACTTTAATAACTTTTTTCTCTATCTCTTACGGTTTAACTGCTGAAACAGCGTCCCGGACGGACCAGCGTCCCGGACGGACCAGCGTCCCGGACGGACGGAAATCACGTGATTTCTCGAAAACCGGAAGTGTCACGTGACTGAAATTCGGTTCCTGACCTGACATGACCATTCCAAACATATAACTTTAATAACTTTTTTCTCTATCTCTTACGGTTTAGCTGCTGAAACAGCGTCCCGGACGGACCAGCGTCCCGGACGGACGGAAATCACGTGATTTCTCGAAAACCGGAAGTGTCACGTGACTGAAATTCGGTTCCTGAGCTGACACGACCATTCCAAACATATAACTTTCATAACTTTTTTCTCTATCTCTTACGGTTTGGCTGCTGAAACAGCGTCCCGGATAAAACAGCGTCCCAGACAGACACGTCTATTAGATAAAGGATTATGACTTACTGTTTAAATATCTGAAAGGTTACGCATTTAATTCAAACGTAAGCATAATTACGTACATGTTTTTATAAAGTAATGACATAAAATTCTATAATACAAGTTGCAGAAAAAAGAATAGCAGTTGGAGAGGAAACTCACGACTGTATAATGAGTACCAATCATGGGGTCTACAAATTAGCAAAAGAAAAACAGAATATCTGGTGATTAACAGCGATATACAATTTGAAATTTTTATAAATGACAATATAACCAACAAGTAAAAAAAGATTAAAAATAGAATAAAACAAAGTAAAAAGATTATTGGATGTCTCAACTCACTATGGTGGGACAAAAATATCACGAAAACAACAAAGAAAAGGATAGGACAAGTAATGGTACAGTCGGTTCTTTCGTATGCGAGTGAAGTATGGGTTTTGAATGCGGAATTGAGGAGAAGAGTACAAGCCGTCGAAAAGCCCAATAAAGAGAGGTTTGGAGAAGGGGATTGAGTAGGCGGCATCTGGCCGTATAAGGGATAAATCAGACATAATAACGTTGACATGTATATCTTTAGCTCAGTATATATATACTATTTACTCAATATTTACATGTTCAAAACGTTCGTAATTTTTGTTTATTGCGCTAAGCGCTTCCACTAGCCTTTTCAAGGTTTTTCTTGCAGAGAAGATTCTATCCGTTTGAGAACTGAAATCCTCAAATTTAAAATTATTGAGATAGTTCATATTTCTCCGAATTTGCAGCTATGGCGTTGATAAATGAAGGCCAGAAGAAAGTATAGATTATATACATCTAATTAAATGTGTAGCTGCTAAGTTGCAGAGCTGTAAATAGCCTAGAAATTTAACATTGTAAACGTATAATTGTTATAAGGGAGTGAGACAACAGGAATTAATTGTGTTCTCATAATTGGGTTGTTATAAACATCGCTGCTATAACCGAGTTAAATTATCATCGAGTCTTATTTAATACTGCAGGGAACTGTCAAAATAAGAGGTTATAACAAGTTGTCATCACCGATGTCGTTATATCCGAGTTTCGCTGTAATTAGCATAGGGAAGCATGGATGAAAGTAAGATCAGCCCCAGAAGATTACATTACGACAAATATATAGTGTAGAAAATTAGATTTTTGGATTTGAGATCCTAGTTTTTTGTGCTACCTTGAAGTCATCTGTATATGTTTGTGTGTAATCTTGTTACACTGCCACATTTGCAATCTTAAGAAGAGATCAATTCGGTAGTAGAAAATTAGAATTCGGAAAGCTATCTTGAATGCTATAAAATCTAACGGATAGGAGTATGGGCGTCATCATTAACCTGTTGCCGATAACAGGTGGACTAGAAATTGTCACATCTTGGACTCTTCACATATTCAAGAACCAGTTGACCTGAGGCAGAAGAAGCGCTATGTAAAAATTCCGAATATTTGAATAAATGAGAGATCTTTTAATTTTAGATTTTTGTTTAGGTGTGTGACGCATTCGAGCATTAGCATTTTCAGTTCATTGCCTTCAAGATTTGCGTGTGTACCAACATCCAGAGGTTTGTTTGAGCACAGGGATTCTAATTGTGGCAACAGTTACTTATCTGGCTTCGAAGCATTGCATTCGGCTTTGGCGCGTTTAATGGAATCTTTGTAACCAGACAATTAGACACAGTCCAATTCGTGGCCTGATGCCTAGCGCAATCACGTAATTTCTGTAATTAACACTCTTGTGTTCTGTTATTTTGACCGCAGATCCGTGCTCGAGCGCTAAAATTCTGTGTAGGTACGCTAAAGCTAATTAATTTTGAGAACCTCTTTAGCAGAAGTGCTGATTTCCACAAAAAATCATAATAAGCCGGAAATTGCAGTGTCGGTCTGGGGCATTTTAATAAACTGATTAATTCAGAAATGTATGCAAAACACCTGTATCTCTCTGCGAGTTTCATTTGTAGACCGTCATGCAAAGCAAGTAGCCTCAGCTCACGTGCGTAAATTGCCGAGACAAAGTGGTAATGAATGAAATAAGCACCTCAATCCAGCAGAATCCGGCAGAATTAAGTCAGTCTCGTTTGCGGCATGGCATGGTTTGGATCGCACGCGCTCTCTTCGGCTTACCCGACGGTAGATCAAATGGTCGTTGTTTTCGCGCAGTGCTCATTGTGTGATCGATTTGAGTGTGGAAAAATGTAATTAGAGTGAATTGAGCGGATACGTGCCGCGGCCGCAATTAATTAGTTTCAGTTTGGGCGCCATTTTTGTTCCACAATGGTGAGATTCGTCCCAGGGCTCAAGGCTGACTCGATTCCTGGAATTTAATACTTAACCGGTAATTACTACACGCTTTTTTGTTTCACCCGCCAAGGCCTTCTCCGATTTCGCCGTGGGTAATTATAACACACTTGCTGCGGCTGCAAGTGTCTCTGGTGCTCGCCTCATTTTTACCATTGAAATATCGTGTGCCTCTCGAGCGTGACTAGATTTTCTGGTGCCTCCACTTTCCTTTGTTGCCGCTTTTACTATAACGAATTAGGCAAATGACAAACAACGGATATGACGATGTCGACGAGGGTGTGTGATCGAGGAGGCCCGGCGATGTGTGGAATCAGGTGGCTTGATCGGTCGGTTTGATTACCGTTATGCCCATAGCATTTACTGCGGACACGGTAACATACCCAGAGCGGATGTGCCGCTTGCAATGCTCCCATTGTTACCGCTTAGATATCAACATAAAAATTCCTTAACTGACATGATTTAGGTTTATGAAATTGAACTTCTCGTACTGAATACATTGTGATTGAATCTTGGGATGTACTGGATTCATTACACACCTGATATTAGTGTAGTTATGAATAAACTTGTTTCAGAGAACAAAGATTATGATAATGGCGTTAAGTTTTTCAGAGTATTAGGGATTGTTATACTAAACAAACGTACTAAACCAATTAACCAACAATTTTACACAACTTTAAAGAAGTTCTCGTTCTTCATGCGAATTGCGTCCACAATATCCATATTGTAATAGTCCCGCCTAATAAAGTATATAATAGTTTTTAAATAAAATAATTAATGGCAAGGGATGCTACACTTTATCGATTGTATTAGATTCAATTACGAACCTGCCTGTCAAACTCAGGGCAAATTAAAAAAGTGTAATTTATTGCCACAAATAAATGGTTCATTGCTCATTTCTATTTTATCTATTTGCAATAAATTCGAGTTTAGCTCCGTAGAACATGAGACAAACTTGATTTAGGGGTAGGTTCTTGAAATTAAAAAAAACTCTGACAAATACTCTCAAATATTTCGGGCAAATTCACAATTTCCATCTGACGTCTCGATAACCTCTAAATCTGCGTTAGCAAACAATATGATCTGCCAGTGCGAAAACAACGTTAAATTGAATTTTAAAAACACCAAAATGGCAAGGAAGCATCTGGTAAATATTAATAGTGTGACGTAGCAACTTCTCAGCTCGTTTTGTTCTATATCCTGCCAAAACTGAAAAATGCTGCGTCATCTTGCATTTTCAAAGGACGCTAACTGAATTTCTCGAAGTTGAACGGATCTGTATAACTGGAACTTGGCGCTATACCTCGCAGACAGTCTGAACTTGAACCCCGCGAATTCTGGGGCTGCACCAAAGGCTTCCTGTGGAATGCTATCTTAATCGGAGACCTCTCGGACGCTGGATACCCTTTTCAATGACGCCACGCGGATTGTGCAGATGGGAATGGCTTGTTGATTGGAATTTTTACACGTACGGGCTCCTGAAGGTCCTCTCGACACGTAGCAGGAACTATTCTTGCTGGGCGATGCTGCTTACTTAAGGAAATGGGCCCCCAAAGTCACTCGTACTTGGACGAATCTTATGCTGGCTAATCTGCTTCACTTGGGCCTCTTAACACTTGGAAAACTATATCCACAGATGTCCTGTACACTGGTTAATAACTTTATACGCAAATGGTATTAAAAAGGACTTTGTTTATAATTTTATGTGATAAACTGAGGAGCTCAAACTGGCCCCAACACAAGTTTTACAAGCTTGTTTGATTATTATTAACAAAAGACTGTCATGTCACTTAGTAACTAGATTTTCAATTTTTATAAAAGAAATTAGGATTGATAACATGTTGAACCGTATGGACTACACTTTTGATGTCATGTCTGCTTAACTACTAAAATTGTCTTTTTCGTGGCATAATGTCACTACACTTTACTCTGTCTTTTAAATCACTTTTGTTTATAATGCACTGATACACTTGGAGTTCATTTCGCGTCTCACTAACTGTTTTTCGATCGGTTGCCTTCCATTTTCATTGCTCTTTGCAATCATTATTTTGCTACCACTGTTTCGTTTACCATTCAGCTAATTTGCCGTTTGTTGGCTTACACTTTTACTTAACAGATCATTCTGTATCATTTTATTCACATTATGCCTGACATTAATAAGCTCAAATCAGTCAGTTACAAATTAAATTGCATTGGCCCTTCTGAACATTTATCATATCTGAAACTCTGAACGTAACGTTTCTAAGACCCTTATTTCATGCTCACTTTTATCCCTCAAATTATTAGTTACTGCTGTTCATATCAAGTGCACTTTTAATGTAAAGTACCGATTATCTTGCAATAAATAAAATATTTAATGCTGTGCTCATGTTGACCTTATTCATTTAGTTAATTAGGCATTCAGAATTTCTATGGGCAGTGAACCCTTACAATATGAATGTGAACCATTAGCAATTACAACAAAATTATTGATATTGGAAGTAATGCGAGAGCGAAGTTATAGAACGTACAAATACAACAAATTATTCGTCTTCATCATTGGCGGCTCGTGGAGAATTTTGATAGTAGTTTCAACGGAATGTATTTAAAATGCAACTTCCACTCCCTCACAGACAAAGACAGATTTCGGCTTTTCGAGATCTAAATATTACGCCTAATGGCATAACATCATTGAAAAAAATACTAATCCAAATAGCATTACATTCGTCCCAGATTGCACAACGAAATTAATTAATGATACAACAGTGTTTATTAGCAAGTTGCACGATATATAAAATCCATTCTACGTCCTTTTTATTTGCAAATAAGTCAATCGCTCATTTATTCAAGTCGCCCATGTTGTTAAAATCGTGTCTGCTGATAGCATTCCTAATACACTTAATATTTCTTTACTGAGTTTCTTAATCCTTTTCACTATCGAGAAACATCGCTCCACTTTTGATGTAGACACAAAGTAACTGCTATTCAGTTTTTAATCTATTTTCTTCCAAAAAGGATAAACTGTAAACAGTTTCACAGTGAAAATTGTCGGAAAATTTGTCACGATACTTGTTGTTAAAAGTTTCCACCAGAAATACATTTGTAGCTATTAGATGCACCTTTTGTTGGGGATGCGTTTCGTCTTCTAAAAATTCCAAATTATAGTCTCCAATACTTTTATTCATTTGATCACGTATTTTCTGTATTTCTGAACTGATCGATTAACCAACGCTGCACTGTTAATGATGTTAATTTGATGAGCATAGTAGGGAATATAATTCGTTAAATATATTTTTCTTTTATTAATTGAACTCTCTTTAAACTTTCGCTCATAACTGATACATCGTTAACTCTTTGGTGTATTTTTAATTAAAGGGTCTATTTCTTTTAAAACGCATTCCGAAATTGCAGCAGCATCTTGGACTGCTGCAATGTTGATAGCTACGCGACTCTATACGTGATGTAGTGACTGAAATTCAGTACTTAAAATAACAATTAACAGTAGGCAGCAGGCTGCAAGCCGAAGTTTTATCGGAACTGCCTCGAATGCCAGGGACACGTGGCTCCTATTGAAAGTTAATATATCCGTATATTTCTACCTACGTCGATCCGCTGCCCCCCGCCGCAGTCTATCAATTGTCGAAAAGATGAGGAGCCGCTTCGATTAGGCTCCCATGCGTCCGGAAAGCAAGTAGCGTTTACCGTATAATATTCATGAAATAAAAATTAGTCGTGTTTTGTTTAAACTTTAAAATGTAAAGGGCGATGAAAAATAAGTAAAAACATGTTTTTTTCAGAATAAAAAAATCTTGAATGACTGGTTTGTTATGTAAGATATATTATGGCTCCTTATAGCGATCCGCCACTGTTCATTATTGATGAGGTTACTTTATAGCTACTCAAGACTATTGACCATTAGAAAACTATATAGTAAACACTTACAAAGAAGGTAAATCAATCTGTAAAAATGGGTCAACGTACGCTAGAAAGACTAATATTATACAGTGTTGAGCAAAAGTTATGTTCCAATGCAGCTATATCCCTAAAATACAGTTATCGTCATTGTAACACATTGCCATTTAAGCACCCCGTATTAGAGTTAATACATCGATAAAACTGTTTTTGGTTCGGTTGGCATCAGTATATTTTAATAACCACAAACATATCAAATAAAAAACAACGGTGATTTATAATCGTTTTTATATATAAAACCCATAATCATGGAGGGAAACAATGAAAATGGACATGCCAAACTGGCATGGAAAATCGAAGATGCTGAAATGATCATTATACACTTCTTCACAGTTGGCTAGTGTATTGGATGCTTAAGCATATCCAAAGGAAAATTTCTGATATACTCAATTTCGGAGAATGGCCGAATCTTTCAATAAAGCGTCTTTACCGTATGTATTTACTTGGGAATATATACAAAAATCCTACATTTTTAGTGTAAGCAGTAAGTGTCCCGTTCTATTAAGTTAGACATCTGATAATTCTTGTTCTAGTTGTATTCGTTTAATCGCGTAGCCTTCAAGCCAAGTGTGTTACATCAAGTTAATCATAAACACTAACATTCGAACCTGACCTCTTCAAGGGTCAGGGACGATAATTTAAATGGCACCGCCAGGAAAACGCAAACTCGGAGATTTATCTCCCCCTATCAATGAAGTCCAAAAAAGATATTACTGGGACACTGACAATCCGACCACAACAAATCGCTATCATATTCTTTCAGAACAAGATAAGCTACCTGAAGCCAGTGATCCAACTAACAGTGAACCAACAATTAACCAAGACAAATCTAATAATAAAACAATTAAAATACCACCTATCTTTATACACAATGCAACAGCTGTAAGCCATAAAGAAATTATCAAAGATATTAAAGCAATAGCCAAAGACGATTTCACCACAGAATTAAAAAGTAAATACCTAAAAGTAAATCTTAAGAATCAAGACCATTACCGTGCTTTGTCAAAGTACTACATGGATAATCAAATACAATTCCACACCTTTCAGGATCCGAATGATAAACGGTTATCAGTGGTCATAAGAAATGTACCGATTTCACTTACCGATGAAGAAATCAAACTAGAACTCACAGAATTAAAATATCCAGTAGTAAGTGTAACGCGCCTTTTAAACAGAGAAAAACATCCTATTCCTATCTGTGCAGTTATACTGAAATCTAAAGACGAGGCTAATAACATCTTAAAACTCGAATATCTAGCTAATTGCAAAATAACAGTAGAAATGAGAAGAAAGCAACACCACATCCCCCAATGCCATAACTGTCAGCAGTATGGGCACACTAAAAATTACTGTGCTGCCAAACCCAGATGTGTCAAGTGCAACGAAGACCACCACACTAAAAACTGCAAAAAAGAAGATAAAGCTCGACCAATTTGTGTTAACTGCAAGGGAGACCATCCCGCAAATTACAGAGGATGCCCACATCATAAAATGCTACAGCAACAACGAACTCCATACTACAAAACCAGGCAAGTTGTAAACCAATCTTACATTCGACCTAATACAACATACTCACAAGCAGCATCACAAAATCCAAACAAAGCTCAACCCTCTAGTCAAGTTTTACACGCAACAAACTCATCCCCTCTAACTGACAATATAAGCCAACTCATATTACAACTCATAACCCCTATCATAGAACAAATCAAGTCCTATTTTATCAGTAATCTTCTCCCTAATATTCTCAATGTCAAATAATGCTAATCACTTATTACTCCATAACCTCACATTCTTAAATTTTAACGCCAATGGCATAAAGTCCCAACGATCACAGATTATATCCTTCCTAGCGAGGTACAAAATTGATGTAGCGTGCATAACGGAAACGCACTTATGTGAAGGTGAAATATTCAAATTAAGTGGATATCACGTAGTACGTAGCGACAGATCAGCTCGTGTTGCTTCAGGGGGAGTAGCTATACTAATAAAAAAGAAATACACGTATAACATGCTTGACAGCCCAAACTATAATAGTATAGAAGCTGTCTCAGTACTTTTAACCTTGAACAAAGATAAACCAATCAAGATCACTTCAGCTTATAGACAACCCAATCGAAAACTAGATGCGACCGACTTTAACAACATCTTTGACAATCGCACGCCCACGCTCCTACTGGGGGACCTGAATAGCAAGAGTACATACTGAGGCTGCCGCGCGAACAATCCCAGCGGAAATCTCCTAAATAATATAGCAGCTAGTCAGCAACTTCAGATACACGCCCCTAATGACTACACCTACTTTCCCTATCGCTATGACCACCAACCCGACATACTGGACATCGTGGTAACAAGAAACCTCGCTTATCCGATACAACAAAACGTAATAAATGAGTTAGATTCTGACCACCTACCAGTAATAGTTAACCTAAACGGTATAAACATAGTAAGAACACCACAACCAAGATTAATAAACGGAATAGTAAACTGGAACAGGTTTCAAGATAACCTAAATGAGCTATTAGTCAACCCATATTCAATTAACAACACAAGAGACATAGATAGTAATATTGAAAAATTTACTACCTCAGTAATCGGCGCAGTTCGCGCTGCTACAAAAGTTAAACCAGGCCAAAACAATGCTAACACAAATATTCCGCCAGCCTATATCATTGACCTTATCAATGAAAAGAGCAGATTACGCAGAGAATGGCAACAATCAAGAGCACCCCAGCTAAAAAATCTTTTAAATAACATCACCCATCGGATAAACGGAGAACTAGACAATCACAGGATCAACACCTATAAAAAGCACATAGAAAATCTAGAGCCAAATGATCCAGGCATGTGGAAAACTACAAAAGCTATAACAAAACAGCAAACTATTATTCCAACACTGGTCGAAGCAAATCTCAGCTACAGCACGGACGATGAAAAAAGTGTAATATTCGCTGATCACCTAGAATCAATATTTACTCCTACTGTGACCGATGACAACCGACAATTTTTCAATATGGCTATAGCATATAATGAATCTCACATGCCAATAAGTAATGATTTTAATGATCCTGTCACTCCACAAGAGTTAAATCATGCATAAACCTACTACCGTTAAAGAAAACTCCAGGATCTGACCAAATACCTAATGTGGCCCTAAAAAATCTATCAAAAAAAGCTATAGCATATCTTGCGACGCTATTTAATGCTTGCTTAAGAACAGGCTATTTTCCTGACTCATGGAAACATGCCCACATCTTGATGTTCGCAAAAACTGGGAAAAATGCTAAAGATAAGAATAGCTACAGACCGATTAGCTTACTTAGTACACTTTCAAAATTGCTAGAAAAAGTAATAATCCATCGACTCAATCTGTCATTAGAAAACATTAATATTATACCTCCAACTCAGTTTGGATTCAGAAAAACTCATTCAACAACTCATCAGCTACAAAGAATATCAGAAATAATTGAAAAGGGTTTCGAGAATAAGCAATTTACAGTAATAGCTTTCCTCGATATTACAAAGGCCTTTGACAAAGTATGGACTGACGGGCTAAAGTACAAAATCTTACACATCAATATTCCAAACTACCTAAAGACCATATTATTCTCTTTTTTGGAAAAACGTACATATGCAGTGAAAACATAATGGCAGGAGTACCGCAGGGAAGCGTCCTAGGACCAATTCTCTACAACATATATACCTATGATATACCACACCAAAACATCTGTGAGGTAGCAACCTTCGCCGATGATACGGCAATTATTACCCAACACGAACATTGTTCGTGTTGGGTAATAATTCGTCGAACAACTGGTAGAAGCGGTAGAACAACTACAAAGAGCAATAAACATAATGACGAAATGGTTTACTAAGTGGGGCTTAACAATTAACTCTGCTAAATGTGCTAGCAAAATTTTCACACTAAAGCAAATCAAAGACGTTCCGAACATATCCATCAATGGCACAGACATACCTTGGATAGAGAAAAACCAAACAGCCAAGTACCTAGGACGGCAACTTGACACTCGACTGACCTGGAGCGCACATATAAATAAAAAGCTAAATGAGGGTTACGCAAGACTTGCCCAACTTTACCCATTAATCAACAGGAAATCCTCTCTAAAAACGGAATGCGTACTACTTTTATACAAAGCTCTACTGAGGTCGCTCATTACTTATGCCTGCCCCGTGTGGTGTGCAACATCAGACACCAATATCAGAAAAATCCAGACGTTCCAAAATAAGGTGCTCAGAATAGCAATAGATGCCCCATGGTTTGTTCGCATCACACAAATCCACAACGAACTAGGAATCGAACCGATCAAAAAATTTATATACAGAACTACCCAAAAATTCTTCGAAAACATGCATTTATGTGAAAGTGCAGTGTATCACCGGCTTGGACACCAAAACATACACGTTAGACTCAAAAGAAAGTTACCTCAAGACGTAATAATAGACATTATAGACATTAATTAATCTAACCTACCATAAGTATCGAGGAGTCATATTGTATTACCTCTAAGCTAAGATATTAAAGTTAAAAAAAAAGCATATTAATTATAACAGCCATGTATAACAAAGTAATAATTGTTGATCTGGTTAATAAAACTAATAACTAAAAAAAAGATGCAAAAACACTTCGCTTTTGAATGCAACAAGATTATTTCTGAATCAATGACAAAAGTTATGATGATAAACCGTATTGCCCAAAGTTGAAACAAAACCGATATTGGTTTGAAAATGTCAATTTGCTATTATTGCCTATGATTCATTCGTGTTTAACAAAATTTCCGTCTATTATCCGAAAGAGTTTCTGTCAGGCCAATTGAATTTCCAGTGGCGTAACTTCAGATTTCACCTCCCCCCCCCCCCCTGCGAAAATTTGCTGCGAACCCCTTATAGGTCCTTACTCAAATCATCCCATTTAGATAAAAATAAAAATAGAAAGATTTGGTCCTGCTTGCGTTTACTGAATGAAAGAAAAAAAAACTAGGGGCCCCTAAGGGCCCCCTCATACCCAGGTCTGCGGGTACCAAGTTACGCCACTGATAATTTCATGCTTCAGTATTTGTCCAGTTAAAAGTGTAGTAAGTCTAGACGCCAAGTTTTGTAATGAAAATTCATTGTTTTTCTAATAGGTGTCCCAAAAGTCTTGGAATTAACCCTTGCCATACATTTGGAGAGACGAGCCATTTCTTAATTAACAAAGATAAAATCAAATAAATTACTATATAAATGTAATTTTTTAGTAGCTGTCAGTACTACAATATACAGTCATGCAAATATAACTAATGAAATTGCTTAACATAAGCAACACTAAAAAACAGCATAACCTCATGATACCCCAAATAGCAATAATTCGATACTGTCAGTATTCCCAACAAACTAAAGTAACACTAAAAAATCAGCATAACCTCAGGATCACCCCAAATAGTAATAATTCAAGGCTATCAGGATTCTCAACAAACGAATGTTCATATAACCTAACTACCAATAAAATTTGGTTATTTGATACATGCTGTATAATCCTAGAAACGGCATGCTCTTCCTGCTCCATGGCTAACGCCGAATCGAAGACTTTTGGTTCAGGCATAGTAGTAACTGTTATACTAGGGCGGATTCATATATTCGTAGCCCGACCGATACGCAGTTGTTTCGTAGTTTTGAAAATCGAATAATGCATCAACCTAATCTTGCTAGAAACTATTGATAAATGAGAAATTTATCTGGTATTTATAAATAAAGTCGTTGCACGTGAGAGACGGCTGCTATATGGAAATTGCAAAAATTGATAAATTTTAAGTTTGAAAGTTTTACGAAAGTTTAACCTCACCGAAAACTTTTGTCGATGTGCAGACTTTCCGAAAGTGCTCTGGGTATATATGTGATTTTAAACTTATTGTGTAAATATTTAATCACTGCTCTCAATAACAACCATGCGACAACTTTGGTCACAAATGTCAGATAAATTTGTAATTTATCAATAGTTTCTAACAAGGTTAGATTTTGCATTACTGCTTGTTAGTCGGGCTAGGAATATATTAATCCACCCTCGTATTTGGAGATAAATTTTCGCTAGTTGGTCGTCCAATTTCATCAAGTGCAAACTTCTTGTTGTGTTCTGTCACGATCGATATATTGTAGTTAGAATTTCTATTAGTTATATCTGTTAACTATAGCATTAAATTGAAAAAAAAGTTTTATTTGCAAGAGCTGGAAGGCAAATACTTTTACTATCATTAGACTACAGTAACTACTAACAATAAAAGTCGATAAGTTTTCTATAAGCTCTTCAAACAGTTTAAATGTTTCTTATTCAGGGGTGTGGGTATTTTATTTAGTATTCGGTTTTTCTAACGAGCCATTTAATTAAATTCGTATTTTAATAAAACAAAACTAGTATTATTATCTTTAGTTTACCTTGAAGTAGCATAATTAACTATTCGCAGTAATTAATACCAATGACAGTTTCTGCAATCACTGGTTTTTAGCTTTTTATAGTACAGTTGCTACAAAATCGTTGATAATACCAGAAAACTGATGCCATCACATTACCACCTAATTTTACGGTCAGTGCTTTCTTTGGAGTCGAGCAACCTGATTCTGTCTATTGCTTTGGTTGCATGCATATTGACTCAGAGGTATAGTAGTGAACCCAGGTTTCATCAATGGTGACAAATCGACGAACAAAATCAATTGCATTCTTCTTGAAACCGTGCAGACACACTTGCGAAAGTTGCATTCGAACACGTTTTTCATCAAGTGCAAAAAAAGGCGGCAGCCATCGCACGGACAGCTATTTTATGTCCAATTCTTGCTTTAAAATTTTAGTTGTCTCTTAACTTCATATCGTGAATTTTGGTTACCATCTCCGTCGTAGTGCTGCTTGTTGTTGTGCATCTAGAGCGGAATTCAACTTAAATATACGTATGATCCTGCTTTAAGTTCAGCCATGGCTATTCAATTTTTTATGGTCGCATATAATCAAGTAACACGTCTGGTGCCATTTGTAAATTCTTCGCTAGTGAAATGGCTAACAGCGCACACTCGCTGTTTTTGTTTAAAATGTTTTGTTCATTTTTATATTCAATTACTTTATTAATTTTTGCGAACCGATAAAATTTTGTGTGCGATTCGGATCATAACTAATCATTATATATTATTATGTATGTCGCCTGATAATCTTCACGAGTATAATACCATAATGATATGATATGATGCTTATAACATAAATAATTATTATTACTTGCAAGTATGTCTATAGTCAAAACATCTAGGTTTCTATTCGTCTTGTTCTAAAGTACACCGATTTTTGGTATAGAATCCTGATTTGTGTTTAAAATTATATTTTAAGTCGGAAATAAATTGCTTGTTTTTCTGATTATATAGCATATGGTGAATACACATCTTAATTTTGGCATGACACCATTTAAATTTTTTGCAAGTAATGCTAAATAATACCTGCTGCTGTGACGGATAATTCATGTAATTATAGTAACTAATAAGATTTTTTGCGCTAGGGAAACGTAGTTTTTTAAATAACACATTAAATTGCGTACAACTGAAATTGTATTTCTTATAGATTTCTTTTAGTAGCGATATTTTGCTTTCGTCAAAATAATGCTCTGATATGAAACTACTGGAATATGCAGATGCAATTATATATTCTACAAACATAAAAACATAGAGATTATAAGCTAAGTAATTTTTATAATTTTCAACCTTGATTTTAAACGTCTGCCATTTTGTACGACACATTAACCTAAGTAACGAGCACAAGTAGACATTTTAATTAAGAAAATGAACATTGCGAACGAGTTGTACAAACGTGAAACTACGTATTTGATTTCTGCATATTTGCACACCACTGATGCGAGTTCGACTCTATGAACTATTTCGAAGATTTTAATTGATACAGTTATATGAATATGAAAAATATTCATTCGATTTCAGTCGGTTATTTTTTTTGTATTACAAACGATTTAAATATGTATAAAAATATACAATATGAGATGTACAGTCGTGTGCAAATAAATCTGGGACAATGGTTTTTTCATATGTAGGTTGAGTTGAGAATTGAAGAATATCTCCATGGATTTGCTGCTACCAGAAAGAGCTACATTTTCATTTACTTGTCAAAGTTTAATGTAACTCTTTCTGATAGCAGGAAATCCATGGAGATATGCTTCAAATCTTAACTCAATTTACATATGAAAAAACCATTGTCCCAGATTTATTTGCACACGACTGTAGTTGCCACTCGAAATCGTAGTGAGGTAACAGGTAACAATAGGTAAGACTTGACATTCTACTACCATGATATGACAGACGCTAGGATAAAACGTGTTAGCCAAAAATACATATTTTTTTAGAAAATAACATTAAAATTTGTGAATAAGAGGGCTTAACATTGTTTATCACCAAGACTTCGTCAATAGTACACATAGCTGTGTCAATGTACCAGTGGAAATTACCTTATAAATAGTGATCATAGTATGCATACAGTTATTCATTCTTATCGTATACAATTATCTTAAAGTTCATCCTAGGGTTGTATTTTTATTTCTTACAATTTACAAACCATAAGTTGCAATTCTAATTGTGTTTGTTTTTGTTTCAGGTAAGCAGAATATATTTTTTTCTCAATGTGTGGTAAGTCCAAATGTAGTTGTTATGGGCAGACAATATTTTAATGTACATTCACAGGATATGGGTATAGAATAAAATATATTCTTACATATACTTTAATCGGCCATAAAATTTGCAAAACAGTAAATTTTGGCGTCGTTCCATACAATCGATGACTATTAAAATATAAAGCAATAATATCGTTTATTTGTACAATTTTATTATATTTCTAGGATAAAAAATATATTGTAAACATATGGTTTTATTGCAATTCGATCATTTGATAATCAGATAATGTAGTTTTAGTTACTCTATCATTATGTAACATCTGCAATATATGGGTTTCATATGAGAAGCGTGTTAATTTCTATTAATGTACCGGTTGTTATTATACTCATATAGACGTATCTAATACAATATAATAGTTGTCTCTGGATCATCGACGTATACGCAATACCAAGCTGCTTTGAAAATTATTTGCTGGACGTAATAGGTTTACACGGTTTTTGCATAAAGTTTAGCCCTAGATTTATTAAGTTGTACATGAGCAAAACCGTAATGTTTATTGTGTAATATAAGCTACATAACTTCCAACAAATTTACTGTCATTTGACAGAATAGAATATGGTTGCCATGTGAGTTGCTGATTTTGATAGTACATGTGGAGAAATATTTAAACTCTAATGTAAAGTATTGTAAGACCTTCCATGTACATAATTAAAAGTGTCTTCAATTACACAATTACTGAAACGGGATACACATAAAAATTACTAAAGTTATATTTTCTACAGCTAAATACTGCTAAATCGGGGAAACTGCTATCGTCAACCTTCATGCAAAATAATGTGAACAAAGTATACATACTACTATATTTATAATATGTGGTACAGATCTGAAGAGAAATACGGCAAACCGGAAAAAAAATACAATTCAGTGAGAATCAACATTTTTAGGAGAATGCAAAAATTATCAGGACTACAATTTACGAAAATCTCTTGCAATACGTACTGCTCTTCTAAATTAAAAAAAAATCAGGCAAGTAGTACAAAGGAAAGTACGTGCCGGAAACTAATTTACAAGCTCTAAAAATATGGACCGTAATTTAAGCCCAACATTTTTCAAAAGAGATTATTTTCAGGAATATTGAATTTCTACTTTTGTTATGCATTGTTGAGTTGACAGACAAAACATCTCGTATGCTAGCTGTAATGTTTTATTCTATTTAGTGTAAGCGTACAGACCACGCATCTCTTTTGTTATTGCTATTGTACTATTCCACAAATCCCTATTTGAATACATAACGCGTATTAACAAAAACGGTCACCAGCGCATCCCCCTTGTACTGAACAAAGCCTGTCGCTGCTTCTTCATCATCCGGGTGGATCTAGCTTTAACTCCTTTATGACGATTTCGAATTATGTCAGTGTTTACAGTATGATAAAGCGGATTGAACTTGAATGCGTTTTATTCGAGGGATGTCGAATACACCCTCATGGTGGGTGTCTGTCGCCATGACGACGATTCCATAGCTCCCACGTCTGGCTCTGGACGCCAAGTGAAATGAAAGCCAGCCGCTTTTCCCCCAACCACTATCTTAAATCTCCTTTGGGAAATCGTAATTATGGTTAGTGATTTTGATTGTTGCAAGTAATTGTAGATAGGGGCTTGTAATTTGAACCGTTGCGCAAGTACGATTGTCGTTAATGATTATCTGGATATTTCTTACTAGATGCAACATCTGCAACGTACTAAAAGGGAGATCCAGACTAACAAAATATTTTTTATAGAATCTCTCGCTGATTTTATTGCTTCTTTAAATTGATATTACGCCATTCGACTTAAATAGGTCTATAATTGGGCCTTTAATGTTTACTCTTAAAGTAATACTACTAATTTCTGTTTAATTTTTGGAACGTTAACTTCAGTATGATTTTCCATTGATCATGTACGTGTACCTCTAAAGTGATATGAATAAATAAAATTCTAGAAATATCTACATAGTATATTGATCATGAACTTAATGTGATCGTGATGATGGACAAATCAACTGCACTGCAAGACACATTTTTGGAAGATTTATGGATTTCTGTTTTCGTGTCGAAAACGTTTTGATAATCGCTCTTCTAGAATCGTGGAAAAAGTTTCAAGAATATAGAGAATTTATGCTATTCGGTTATATGCTTCAGACTTCACAATGAAAACATAAATGCATGTACAATGGGGTTGATAGTAATGATACGTCAATATAAATCAAATTGAAAGAAGGGGTGGAAGTTACAAAGAGCTAATTGCATTAACAACTAAAGGGGCGATGGCGTAGTAACTGTTTCGGAAATAGACTAAATTGTTTTAATCTCCAGTTGCGTAGCGTTTTGTGTTTTTCTGCGTTTAACTCTTTTTAGTAAGTCGTGACTTTTAGATTTTATATTTAGTCATTGATTTTTACTTTCTCGCATACGGTAGTATAGAGAAAGTATTGTAATCGTCAAAAAAATCGACTTCGAGATTTTGACGAATCTTGACGTTTTAGACCTCCTAGAGTCCGAAAAAAACATTTTTCAAATTATGTCTGTGTGTGTGTATGTGTGTGTGTGTGAACACGATAACTTAAAAACGAAATAAGCTAGACCCTTGAAACTATGTACTATGCAAGACAAAAAAAACTGGTACAGTAGGTATGGTCTGTTGTGAATGTGACTGCTTTAATATGTACAGTTGCTAGGTATTTCTAAGTTAACCGTCAAAATGTTTAGACGTTGCTATGGATATAATAAACGTAATTGTTCAAAGCCTCGTTTTAGCTAATAAAATTATGCTAAAATCTCTATCAAGAGTTGTACCAGATTTTTTTGTCTTGCATAGTACATAGTCATTATTAAAAATTTGTAGATTCCTATCAAATTTTGAGCGAAATCGGTTAACCGGAAGTGGCACTTTACCTAAACAGGTAGCGGTACCTATTCAAGTAAAGTACCAGTTTGCTTCGAGATATTTGAACAAAATTTTGTACATACATTTCTTATGTAGAAAAACTACCAGATATTACATTTCAGCATGATCGGTTAACCGGAAGTGGCATTTTACCTAAACAGGTAGCGGTATCCATTCAAGTAAAGTACCAGTTTGCTTCAAGGTATTTGCGAGAAAGTCTAGGGGAGCACACTCCCGATTTTTACTTCTTATAAGCGCGAAAAAATCATCTTCTGATATTCCGTCATGGTCCTTAGCTGACGAAAAACGTTACAATGTAGGATGTAAAACATTGGCACATACACGATTACATACATATATATACAGGGTGAGGCACCTAAAGTGTTACAGAGCAATAGCACTCAAACTATTGATCACATCCAAAAATGTTTCAGACAAAAGTTTCAGTGTTCGAGAAGGCCGTCATATTGAATCACTCTATTTTTTTTATCTGTGGAGGCGCTGAAGCTACGTCAAGGTCAACTCCACTTTTTTAAATGGAACCATGTATTTTTTTTTTGGATGAAATTATTACCGATTTGAAGACGAATTCAGCGACCTGCAACACAAGGTCATTCTAGTCACGCAAAGTATGAAAATAGTCGAAAAATCGAAAAATGCAACAGTGCAACAAACACGAGTCAACACGACGGTGCACCACCCCATTATGCTATGTGTTTAAGACAAGTGCTAAATGAGATTTTTGGCGAAAAGTGGATAGGAAGAGGCGGTCCTGTAGCTTGGCCACCTCGTTCGCCAGATCTAACATCACCAGATTACTTTTTATGCGGTTTTGTCAAAGATCGCGTAATGGCGGTAGCACCTACCACGCCTGACGACATGAAAGACAGAATACGCCGAGCATGTACCGAAATTACACCACAAATGTTGGCTGAAGTTAAACGGTCTTTTCATCAGCGAATTAACAAGTGCTTACAAGTCGAGGGTCATCACTTCGAGCATCTTCTGTAGGTAGACCCAAACCAAGGTTAGTGGATCCTTTGAAAGTGATTATTCCAATATTTTTCGATTTTTCGACTATCTTTATCTTTAAACTTTGCGTGACTAGAATGACCTTGTGTTGCAGGTCTCTGAATTCGTCTTAAAATCGGTAATAATGTCATCGAAAAAAAATACATAGTTCTATTTAAAAAGTGGAGTTGACCTTGACGTAGCTTCAGCGCCTCCACCGATAAAAAAATAGAGTAGTCCAGTATGACGGCCTTCTCGAACACTGAAACTTTTGTCTGAAACATTTTTGGATATGATCAATAGTTTGAGTGCTATCGCTCTGTAACACTTTATGTGCCTCACCTTGTATATAAATTACTTTTAAATGTTAATTTCATATGTTGCATTAATCAAATTATGCAGATCGTGTGTTTTAACCGGCTTTAATATACATCCACACGTCCATCAAATAAGCACCAAAAGTTTATGATATTTTTTATTAGATTTTATTTTTATTAAAAAAATTATCATAAACTAAACAAATATTGTATTGTATGTAACTTTTTTACTTCGGGTCCTATCAAAAAATGTTATTAAAGTTAACGATAGAACTCGCCGGGGTGCTACTAGAACTCCCATTAAAACTACCGGAACTTTACAAAAATTGCTTTCAGGACTTCGTCGTTTTGTAAAAATACTAACACAAACATGGGCGTAACTTTTTTACTTCGGGTGCTATGAAAAAATGTTATGGAAGTTAACGATAGAACTCGTCGGGGTGCTATTAGAACTCCCATTAGGACTACCGGAATTCAAAAAGGTATTTTTTCCGGTTTATAAAAAAAATTTTTTTCGAAAATCTTTCTTTTTTGTAAGAGTTCTAGTAGCACCCCGGCGAGTTCTATCGAAAAGTGTTATGACATTTTTCAATAAGTATAACTGAAAAAGAGTTATAATGGTATTGGTCCGAGGAAAAAGTGAAGTTAGCACCCCAAATTTTCGATTCAATTTTTTTGTCTTAAATACATAGAACTATTTTTAAAAATAGCAAAGAACTCTAGAACTCTTTGGGGTGCAACGGGAACTCTTGAAATAAATAACATTTGTTTAACTTGTGGTGCTAACTTCACAGAGGTAATTCTTTGATCTTCAATGGATTTAGAAGATTCCTAACGGATTCTCAACTATTCCTGCGGAATACTGAATATTCCGAACGATTCTGTGGATTTTCTATAAGATAAGAATCTTTAAGATTGTCAATATGCCTAGGATTTCTGGGGAATACAAACCGATTCCTAGAGACATCTCTCAGATTTTGTGTAAATAAATTTTAGCTTTGACATTAAATATTACAAGCTTTTTGGAGAACTGAGCAATATTCTGAATGTGATACATAAATAGAAGAACAATAAATACAAACTAATAAATACAATGAGGGTGATACATTTCTGTTGTATTTTAGTAGGTAAATATATAAGGGTACCTCTACAATGTGTTTCCTGTTGGAAACTGTCGTATTATTATCCGATATCATTTTCTTAGGCTGTAATGTTACGCTGTCGCTCTTTGAAGTCAGAAATCCCTTTGTTTTCGTATGAGCGCTAAAAATCTGAAGCACTTTTGAAAATATAGCTCACTCAGTTCCTTATTGCTCTTCGCACGTTTCATGGAAGTTTAATAGCAGTTTCAAAACTGTCCATGGCCGACTTCTATTTTTGGTTTCAACCCCCTACTTCTAGGAGAGGTGTTCTGTTTTTAATAAGGTATCCTTTCCGTGTACTTTCAGTTTGTTTTTGTAGAATTAAAATTTGAAACCGGATTAGCTAATTATCTGTGGTATTAATAGCTTGTGTTTATTTACACGACTTTTGACTTCCCGAGTCCTTGTGTCTGAATTAGCTTTTATTAGAATTGGTTACTTTCATGTCAGTGTTACCTTTACACTATTTTGTTAATATGTTTTATAAAATTGCCAACATTTAGAGTGACATGAAAGGTTAAATATAAAGTCGGCGTATTGGGAATTAATTAAGAATCGTACATACCTATCGAACAATCTTTTTAAAGTTTTCGCTCTTCTGTTTAAAGAAATTAAGTGTTCTGTACTCACATTCCTTTTCCGTTGGTGTTGCTTTTATTACAACGTCTGCCTATCTAGTCTCGTGGCCACCAGAAATTTAGAGATATGATAGTCAGATTAATACAGCGCAGAAAGAACGTAATGGAAAACATCACGATACGCCGTGGAAATCCGTACCAGTTTAGGACGGAACTGAGGACACGCGATATGGAATACAATAAAAGAAATCCAATAATTGTATTACGCGAGTTTAAAAGACAGTAGAATCTAGAACAGTGAGATATAAGAATGAGTTATTTATGAAGAAGTGGACAGTGGAGTTTTCAACATAAATCAAAAATGTTTTTCTTGGAATTGAGCGAACTGTAATTTTTTGTTGGATGGTTCTTTTAAATAATTTATTTTTATTGCATTGTATTACCAAAAACACCTTAAACTTTCAAAACCTAACTTATTTACAGACAAGAATATTGGAAAATTACTGCATCACTTGCATAATATGATTTAAGTTGGTGTTAAATAAAAAAGTGTATTTCGTTGCCCATTATAATTTTCCTAGATTGGTTTTTACTTTGCTGCCTTCCGTGTAAATGTTGTGTCCATTAGAATCGGTCTGTTGGCTTGCAATTAACCCAACCCAGACTAAAGAATTATTTTTAGACAGCCCTCAGGGATGTAAATGTTAACGTCAGAGAAATTTCCTCTTAGCTCCGATTTAAGCTCCCTGCGCTCGGAGAATTTCCATGTTACTAGGAAGTCGATTCGGTTTTGGTGACATGAATTATGAATGAAAGCGCGTTTCCGTCGCAAATAATCCATTGTGCTTCATGTTATTTTCACCTTTTTTACCGGAACTTGAGACTAATGCTTCGTGTTCTCCAGCAGGCCGCATGTGGAAAGCTAAATTTTTATAAATTCTAAACGGAAATAGCAGTAATTGGCTTCCTGCAAATTATATCACTTATAATAAAATGTCGTTAGTTAATTGATTAACGAGTGCAGTGTCTTGAAATGATTTTCTTTAGTGCTCGTTCGCATTGTTTGGAACATGTAAGTTTCTAACGGTGTATATCGTGAATGTGTTCTTTGAAAAGAAATTCAGGATCTTCATAAGAATGTTCTTGTAATCTTCCCACTTCAATTGTTTCAGTATTGTCATTTCTGTTATCTACTGTAATTTCATTGTTAACAAACGAACTTGGTTGCATGAGTGTAATTATTCCAAATCGCATACCAGTTACATTTACCGGATTCTTAGATATTTACAGTTTTTTGGAAACATGCATAACTTTACAACTTCTGAGTTCTCTGACTTCCGATATCAGAAACTCATAACGGTAAAAAGTTCGGCTTAGCAATACGGCGGTGTTATCGGCTATTTCTGCTTGAATATAGCAAGCAACCCACACCCTAGGGCGAATCTGAATATACTGTTATTTGTACTGCCATATCAACTGCCTCCTTTCTATTGATTGAATGCTCTGATGTGTTCTTTACATTCTTCTACATTGTTGTGAATTTATATAACCAATCTTTACGCGAATATTTGTAAACAGGTTTCGAAACCCAACAGAAAAAATGTGAATTGTATCCAAATAACGTTTAAGGCTAACAAAAGCAAGCCCGCAAGATAAATCACCTTTTGACTCGGTAGTGTAATTTCAAATCGAAACTTTATTTATAGCACGCTGAAGGCTTGTCGTGCATACGAAATTTGCATAGGCAATACCGCTTCGCACTTTTTCAATTTCTTCAAATTATAATGTTTGAAAGTACTATGCTGCAGCAGGGGGAATGTGGAATCTTAATTTTAGAGAAAATCGGCTTTTATTTACAGGTTCTTCCTTGTGAGTAATGCGGTTCTCTCTGTAAAATTACGGCGATGTAAATCTAAGCATGTTTTACTCAGCATTGTCTTAAAAACTTCCTAATTATACAGATCTGCAGTAGTCAGTGCTTTGTTCTCATAAATAGAAATTATCTGTTCTTCGAAATCGTGGCACATTCATCAGTTTTGCTGTTTTGTTCCCGAAAATAATTTGTATGACAAAAGTGATTCATCTAGAAGCTGTTAATTTTGTTAATGTTTGGTCATTTCGAAATTATTTCTAGTCTTGTACTTTTGTCCACTCCATTCCAGATTATGATACACTTATGAAGTTACATTAATTTAAAATGCCTGCATTTATAAGAATTTTCTTTATAATTGTCATGTAAAAACATATCGTATCTAATTTTGGACACATGACAGAAATGTAAGTTGTATTCACCATATTTTCTAGACCATAGCAGCTCATGTTAGGGTTAGTGTAAGCAAGACTTTTCTGTTATAAATTTGTCGTTAGTAAAAGTCACATTGAATTCATTTTAAGGTTTTTTTTGCGGTAGGAAACCTGGTGTCAAGAGTTTTCAGGTTACGCGAGCGCCTCTGACGTAGCCTTACGATTGTCACCGAAATGACAACCGGGACCGACGGCTTAATGTCCTCACCAAGGTACGGCTAGCCGCGATTTTACTAGCACTACACACTACCGCCGCGAACGTTACTTAACCAGCTAATTTTAGGATTATGATTTACGATAAAACCGGCGTTGCCAGGTTGCCTGAGCAAATAAAGCTCAGTATATCCGGTGTTATATCAATACCATAGGAAGAACAAGGCCAACGATCTCCGACGTGACGTTAGCACAAGTAGGTAGAAGGTCCGATAAATCGCATAGGCGCAGTGCTTATAACTAGATGTTTTACACTGTTAAAAATTAATTAGATCATGGCTTACTGCAAATCCTATAGTCGTATATTTACTTATTCATCGGCAAATGTTTTAAACCGCTATCAAGTTGCCTTTACGGTAACTTGTCCACTACAAAAAGCTTAATCATAACCGATAATTGTAAACAACGTGTAGCTATGATCTGTATGTCGTCACATCGCAGCCTAAACTATCTACTTTAGCCGACGTCACCAGCCGTCAGAGACCGTTGGCCTTGTTCTTCAGGTAGTATTGGTTATATAAAATATTTTGTTGAGTACACTAACCTTTAGATATAAATAACCTTTAATTTTCAATCAAGGTATGTATGACTAATCTCTAGGGATTAAAGAGTTACTTTAGAAACGAGAAACTAGGAATTCCAACGATACATTAACTGTGTGTAATATTAAGTATTAATAATGTTAAATCAGTTACTTATTCCAGCAGGAGCATAAAGTGGCAATGTTTAAATTCACATTTTAAAAATGGCAGAAAAATTTAATAGTGATGTTATGTAACGCATTCTGAAATTTAAAATCCATGAAGGTTCCAATTTTCTTCTTCGAATTTCTATTGAAGGAATGTCAATATGGTCTAAAAACTTTTGTATTTCTTTAAAAACAGTCGTTGCCCTAAAATGGTGTACACCATGCTCCCGATACCTGCCATTTCAAAGAAACTTCAACCTGAAACATATATGAGAGAAGATGCAACGTCCGCGACACTTCAAGAAGAAGAAAGTCACTTACCTCAAATGTATCAATCAGTCGAACAACGATTTCATTTTGTGCTTCTTTAAAATGTTCTAAATTTTTCTTACTTTGTAGTTTAGTTTTAGCAGAAATTTGCTTCGGCATTTTGGTAGCTAAGTATTTCTTTTTATTCTCTTAATTTGACGTTGATTAATGAATTAATATTGCTCGGAAAACTATATTCTATATTTTATGTACCCAAGAAGCTATGCACTATGGCAACATGGTACTATTTACATAACCTAGTGTTCAACATCTGACATAATAAATTGAAATCATGGTCTGCTCTGGTCTAAAATACTCGTGGATACAGTATAGCCGTATAGAGCATTATACTTGCATTTGCTATTTTCAGATGTGTATTATTTTTACGAAATACAGTGACATTGAAACTTGATTCAGTTTCACCTGGCAATTATAGTATCGCCACGAACAACCTATAGGCAACATTTTATTTTTAGATATTTTGCAATTAACCGATCTTTTATTTATACATAATGAATGTTGTGCAAAGATAGCATTTAATCGTGTAGTTTCGATCATGTAGCAACCATTCGCTGAGAAAAGAAAAATAGAAGTTTACGTTTGTGTATTTTCAAATAATAATAAACAAATATGGAACTATAAATGTAGCTTTGATAAAAATATTAATGGAAAATATTTGAAATTGGAAATGCTGAACTTAAATGTTGGTGAAGTAATTTATTACTTTTATCAAAAATATGGTATCCAAACGCAAGCTTAAAAAATATGCAATAAATATCATAAATTATTACAGAGACGTAGCTTTCTAAAAAATACGAATTTAGATGATTTATAACCAAATTTCTGTAAATAATTAACCGAATAAATCTTTAGCATTTTAAACGCAGCTTATTTACAACATGAACATTATCAGAAATAGGTATTACTTTTGCATGCTTGAAGTTATTTTCATTTCTAAACTCGCTTTTAACTAAACGTTTTTAATTTAATAGCTTCGAAATAGTAGTTTTATATTTGAGCTATGATTACTCGTAAATAGTTTTTTAGCAAGACAATAGCTGATTGAATGATTAGCTCAAAATTGTGTTCGTAATTGTGTTAGTTGTTTATATTTTTAGGAGTTTGCTTTTTATTTGCTTTTGAAATGTATCGAATGTTCTACATATGTGCCTAAAGTCGTGATATGCGTATAGAAGAAGCATTTTTATTCAGCTTCTTGCTTTTTGTTTAATGTTATATCAAGTCGTACATTATTGTATAAAGTTCTAGCTGTAGCGATTAATCGCAGAGAAAAATGTACATAAAAGAAATTCAGGAAGTAGATAATCATATTATCTCATCACCATTCATATTTACTGCATAACGATTTTGTAATATCGCTTAAACCACTTCATTCGGGATAGTTGTGTTCAATCAATGCACTGCAGGATTTTTGTGAACTGTTTTCGACCTTTACGCCGAACTTTCGCCGAAAGCTTGAACTTTTAAGTAGTCGCCGCATTTAACCTAAAAGCATAAAACCCTCTAAAAAGCATTATTAACAAAAAGCTTAAATCTCTTCATCTTGATATTTATCTACTCCATTAGCAGAATTGATTCATCCTTGACTGACATTTTGCGAACCTAATTGCTCCCAATAAATCTACTAGGCTTCCTTCAGGCAGTGGTTGGTGTGGAGCATTTGCACATATTTCGTCCTGGAATACCGTGCTTGAATAATTTTACGGGCTTGTAAATTTCAAAGAATGACACGCGAAAGGAGACGTAAAGGTACTTGAGGGTTTCCGCTGCCAGAAATGCTTCATAATTTCAGAGCAATCTCTCCGTTTGCCACTTTTGTCGATACTAAATTAACCGAGTGCTTTACTATGAAAAATTGCTTGATGTACTCCAGTTCTCAAGATGGTATTCACGTTGGCAATCGATTGGCAACATTCACTAGTTGTAAACTTCAAGAATTGTAGTCCATTGAGCACGCGAATCCTGCTATCTGTTAATATTAGGGTAGGTAGGGCGGTGTCTGGCATCGGATGCCACGACCTTCTTATCCTAATTGAGGATAGAAGTATCAACCCTCTTCTGCAGTGCGTTGACATTTCAAGTTGTGCTCACGTGCTGGATGAGGTGTTTACCGGGAGTTGTCCGTCATTCCGGCAACTGTGGAAGCTAATTAATTCTCCCCCATGAAGCTCAAAAGGATGCTTAAGGTACGAGCACCCTAGAGTGTAGATATTTGGCAAAATGTGCGGACAAACTGTTTTACAGGCAACTGGGATCATGTAGATGGTGGTAAGGATCCTCTCTTAAATGTCGAAAATCACTGAAATTGAAATCCAATTTCGTGTTGAATTCTATAAAAAAATAACGTCATTGTCGCAATTGCAATATCTTGATGCTGTTCAAATATAAATCTTTTAGAATTTTTGGGAAAATTTGGTTCTGACATATCATTTTATTCCGTTCAGCAGTTTTTTGCCAAAAAAAATGTTTACAAACTTGTCAAAATTAAAATGAACTATTTGTTGTCCTAAACTTATAACATGAATGATAATTCAAAACCAACTAATATAGGTAGTTTTATGAACGTTTGTATGAAGGTTTTAATAGTATTGTTTTTAACGTAGTAGAAATATTATTGTCCATCATTGGTTAAAACGAAAATGATCCTCCCTACAAAAACGCCCATCTCACAGGACGTTTGTAAGTTTGTATCGCTATATAAATACACATCACTGCAATATTAATTATGCAGACATACTAGTAATGGGACAGCCAGAACGAATTTTCAACTTCAATTGCGTACCAAAATTATATTAATTTCTTATTGTCAATATCAAATATTCCAAAATAATATTTCTTAAATGTTAATTGACACTGTTTAGTGTAAAATGGGAAAGTTCAAAAATGGATCTACTTTGGTGGGTAAGAACTCTTGTTTGCTTTTGCATGAATAATGGACACCTAGAAAAAAAATGTTTGATTCAATAATCCAATTCATTTATTTGCACATATAATATCTTTTATATATTGACATATGTAAAATGTTATATAGTCCTCTATTATTCTTCAATTTTGGTTCAGATAATATAGAATATCATCTTTTGGGGACCATCTCCAGAGATTAAACCCAGCTTTTACCATTGATTTGATTTCTGCCCTGTCGCAGTCTTTGTTTAAAACTAATCCTACAACAAATTGTCTATGGTTGTTGAAGCTAAAGAATCATGACACAATGATGTTAGTATCATAGAAAGAAAATAAATATAATAATCGGGAATGTAAAATTCACAGAACTTACCAGCATAATATCTTCCTTCATATCTCACAATGACAATTTCCAGCAAGCCTTACGGATTCGCTCGCTAACCTCCTACGTGAACAGTTCGTTTACGGGCGGTGTGTGGTCAGTGATATAAGCATTCGGTACGTGATAACGCGATTTAACGAATTTTTAAACTTGTGTCGGTTGATAAATAAAAATACACTAAAATAAAACATCTGCGGGGCCGCTCGGTGGGCCCAAAACTGATAAAATGAGTGTTACTCACTTAACTAATAATAACGATAATCCCTAAACTGTTGCAATGGAATGGCAAAAGAACTCACAAAAACGTGATAACTCCGAACTTTCACCTCAACCAGAACCTAGTAATAGTAAAAGATACCTTTTTGAAATAAACTCCCTCATCGCTTCTAACAAATATTACCAACTCAGTACGGATAACAGCGATAAATCTGCAGTGCAAAATGCCGCTGATTGTGATAACGATAAAGTGCTAAACCAAAGTGACCCGCTGCAAGTAACTGTAAGTAAAACTAAAATTCCACCAATTTTTCTCCACGAAGCCAACCATTATCAAAAAATTGTCAAAGATATAAAAGACACAGTAAAGAATGAATTTACAGTCATTACCAGGGGAACATCAATGAAAGTAAACTTAACTAGCATCGAAGACTTTCGTAAATTAACAAAATACTATTCCGACGAAAAAGTTAAATTTCACACATTTCAAAGCCCAGACTCTAATAATTTAAAGGTCATGATGAGAAACGTTCCAATCGCACTCAGAACTCGAAATAACAGGTGAGCTCGTTAAACTTGGATATTCAGTTGAAAAAGTTGCCAGACTGTACAATAAAAACAAAAAACCGATACCCTTATGTTCCATCGAATTAACCAATAATAATAAATCCAAAGAAATATACGGACTAACGAAACTCTGTTACTGCATTATTTCGATTGAGCCTAGAAGAAAAGCAACCGATACACCCCAATGCAAAAATTGTCAGAGGTACGGGCATACCCGAAATTATTGCAAGTTAGAGCCCCGATGCGTCAAATGCACAGAAAATCATCTATATACGGAATGCAAAAAAGTCAAAGACGTAGATAAGCCCATGTGTGTAAATTGTGGAGGGGAGCATCCCGCTAATTATAAGGGATGCAGCTACTATACCAAACTTACACGTAGCTATACATCCGAGACACCTCAAAATCCGACCGCTACACAAGACAATAATTCACAGCACAACCGTAGACAAAGATCATACCACAATTTCACATCTACTAATCGAACATACTCTGCTGCAACTCAAAATACACAAAGCCAAGCTAATAAAGACGAAAATATAGATGTGCTTAAACAAATTATTAAAATCATAATTGAAGCTCTAGTACCACATTTAGATAAACTCCAGCCCATAATTTCAACTTTAATTCCTGCTATACTTAACTATGGCACAAAGTAAAGGTAGGGACAACATATTACAAAACTTAAAGATACTTAACTGGAATGCCAATGGCATTAAAAACCAACGATCGCTTCTCATATCATTTTTAGTTCAGTACAATGTGGATATCGCATGTATAACAGAGACTCACCTAATCGAACATGAAAAATTCACAATCCCAAATTATCAATTAATCAGGAACGATAGACCCGCTCCAATTGCTTCTGGCGGAGTTGCTATTTTATTTAAGAAAAACATCAACGCGCATGTTTATGAAATGAGCGAATTACTAAACCTAGAAGCCGTAGCAATCGAACTTAAGTTAAGCTGCGGAAATGTGGTTAATATCATATGCGCATACAAACAACCCAATCGCCAATTGTTGGAACGAGATATCGCAACTGTCTTTGGAGATCCCAAACCGACTCTAGTTATCGGAGATCTTAATAGTAAAAACCAAATCTGGGGATGTAGAGCAAATAACCTCAATGGCGTAAAACTTCACACTTTTTCGTCAATTCATGCTATACAAATAGTAGCACCTACCGACTTCACGTATCATCCATACAGAATGGATCATGCTCCGGATATCCTAGATATAGTACTTGTCAAAAATTGTAATAAACCTGTTTACCAAGAAGTGCTTACAGAAATGGACTCAGACCACTTACCGGTATTGATTGCATTTGAAGACAATCCGCAACCTCTCTCCATACTACCCAGACTAATTAATGGTATTGTAGATTGGGAAAAGTTCCAGCAAAACCTCAACAGGGTACTAGAGTGTCCAAAAAATATGAACACACCTGAAGACGTAAATACAGCGGTGGATAAATACACTAAAAATATTACAGAGTCATTAGGAGATGCTACCACTCCAAAATCAAAAAGGCCAGGTTCTTATGCACACCCACCTCAATACATATTACAGTTAATAAGAGAGAAGAATAGAACTCGCAGAATGTGGCAAAGAACAAGAAACCCAACTATGAAACAACAATTAAATCGCCTGATTCGCAACGTCAAGAACGAACTAGAAAGTCACAGAATAAGATCTTATCAAAGATATATAGAAGAACTTGAGCCACAAGATGCTACTCTGTGGAGAGCTACCCGAAGAATCCTAAACCATCCGAATCCAGTCTTCACATTAAAAATAGACAACATCAAATATTCGTCCGATAGCGAGAAAGCAAAAGCTTTTGCTGATTATTGGCAAAAAATATTTACCACTCAACTAAATGACAGGCAGTTAGCTGAAGCTCAGCGATCACAAGAAGCAATTGAAGCTTATGTAAACGAAGCACCTTTACAAATAGACCCAACATCACCAACAGAACTTAAGAGATACATAAACAGTTTGAAGCTCAAAAAGTCCCCGGGGCACGACTTGATTCCAAATGTAGTATTAAAAAAATTTACCCGTAAAGCTGTAGCTCATTTGGCAACAATATTTAATGTATGCCTGAGAATAGGCTATTTTCCAACTTTGTGGAAGGAAGCTGTAATAATTCTAATCCACAAAGTGGGTAAAGACAAGTCTAATCCAGATAATTATAGACCAATAAGTCTCTTACCATCACTTGCAAAAATTTTAGAGAAGGTTATACAAAACAGATTAAACGAGCATCTGACAGAATATAAAGTAATTCCGCATTACCAGTTTGGCTTTAAAGCGTTACACTCAACTAATCACCAGCTCCTTAGAATTGTGGAACTGATCGAGCGAGGATCACTTATAATAATGCAGAAGACTAAAAGCCGTGTTTACACAACTAAAAGTACTATGGTTGCGTTCCACCATTTCTATTTTCGTATTTTTGTAAACAAACTTCCCTCAACTTTTAATAGCGATATTATCACAGAAAACAATTATTTATTATGCATATTTGTTGTGTTTTTTAAAACTATTGACTCAGCTTCGAAGGCAAGTCCACTTTGGTTAATTTTCATATCTGCTTATTGAACGTTCCCACAACCTAAGCCGTACTCAAACGCTATAAAGGCGTGTCCGTTACATCTTACTTAACAACATAACCTATATTTCTGAAAATTTGTATGCGTCGCCTTTCGTTTCTTCTAGCAGTTGCTACAAGTATTGATTCTGTTAAATGGTCTACTGTGCATCAGATAATTGTAGTACAAAGCAAGGTAAGGCATTAGCGTTGTTCAGATTTCCCAAAAATTTGCAACAATGGTCTAAATTGGACTCCCAATTCTTCACGGTTATGTGAGGTAAGTAGTTTTGAATAAACTTGTACGTACAATCTTATTGCTTCTCTCTTCTGCAGGGTCACTTTGAAGTATAAGCTATTGATGTCGAAGCGATTGCAGAGAGGGTAGTTGAAAAACTGTTAGATTTCGATGCATTAACAAAGAAGCTTACTTCGATCATCAACGCTTCCCTGGAAACCGAGGTTGCTAAAATAGTGGAAAAGTACGAGCACAAAATCTCATCTTTGGAAATGCAACTCGAAAAACTGAAAGCCGAAACGGAAGATACAATGAACGCACATGAACAATACAGCCGTGTAAATAGTTTAAGAATATTCGGCGTTCCGCAAAAACCGAATGAAAATACCAGTGAAGTAGTGCGCAATTTATGCCACGAAAAGTTAGGTATTAACCTTGCCGAAAATGATATCGACATCTGCCATCGCCTTGGATCGAAAGAGGGAACTCACCGTCCAATTATTATAAAATTTGTGCGCCGCAGCATTAAAAAACTTATACCATAAACTATTTACTTGAACAAAAGGGATATGATATTTTAGCATTATCAGAAACGTGGTTAAAATCTGATATTACCCTTTCTCATTCGAAATATAACATTTTCCGGAAAGATCGAGACGCTCGAGGGGGTGGAGTTGCAATTTATGTAAAGAATCACTTGAATGTAAAAATTATTCAAACAAATGATAATATTGAGCAATTGTGGCTGTCATTAAAAATCAATAATGAAAGTTATGTTTTCGGGGTTGTGTATAAACCACCTCAATTTAACTATATAGTTTTTGTAGATGAGGTTGAAGAATCCATTTGTTTGTATACTGAGGCTTCAGATAGGGTTATTTGTTTGGGTGATTTTAATATAAACGTGTTGGATTTTCTGGTTCGGTTACGCAATACTTAAATTATATGTTAAATACATTATGTTTAAAACAAATTATTACAGAGCCTACTCGAATATCTGGAAATAGCATTACTTTGATAGATCTCATAATTACATCGGATACCAGCTGCATTAGTGAAACAGGGGTGTGTGAAAATGAGTTATCCGATCATGAGACAGTTTTTTGCAAAATATCAACTGGTGAGTTCGTCAAACTAAGTCCTATTATACGCACATTTCGGAATTTATGTAAAGAATCACTTGAATGTAAAAATTATTCAAACAAATGATAATATTGAGCAATTGTGGCTGTCATTAAAAATCAATAATGAAAGTTATGTTTTCGGGGTTGTGTATAAACCACCTCAATTTAATTATATAGTTTTTGTAGATGAGGTTGAAGAATCCATTTGTTTGTATACTGAGGCTTCAGATAGGGTTATTTGTTTGGGTGATTTTAATATAAACGTGTTGGATTTTTCTGGTTCGGTTACGCAATACTTAAATTATATGTTAAATACATTATGTTTAAAACAAATTATTACAGAGCCTACTCGAATATCTGGAAATAGCATTACTTTGATAGATCTCATAATTACATCGGATACCAGCTGCATTAGTGAAACAGGGGTGTGTGAAAATGAGTTATCCGATCATGAGACAGTTTTTTGCAAAATATCAACTGGTGAGTTCGTCAAACTAAGTCCTATTATACGCACATTTCGGAATTTTAAATATTTTAATTTTAATGACTTACTGTGACCTACAGAAGTTACCTCTACATCAATTGTTTTATGAGCGGGATATTGATGCTAAATTAAACATTTTAAATTATTATATTACATCCATTTTTGACTTGCATGCCCCGTGGATAACCGTTAAAATGAAGAACAAACCAGCACCTTGGTTTACTGATAATGTTCAGTTACTGATAAATCTTAAAAATAAGACAAAATCAAAATATAAACAATCTAAGAACCTGGGCACTGGGAATATTATAAAAGTTTGCGGAATTTTACCAATCTTGCAATTCAAAATGAAAAGAAAGCTTACTTCGAGCATAAAGTTGGGATTGGAGGCACAAATGCTATTTGGAAGGAGCTAAATTTAATAAATATAAACATTAAAAAACAAAATTCTATTCCGGAAACACTCAGTAATGTACAAGAAGTAAATGATTTTTCTGTAGACTCTATACCTCACAGCACTCCTTATCAAATGCTTCTAGATTTTTATCGTAATAACGAACTTACATCAGAAAAACTTTCTTTCACGACTGTTGACGTTGAGGAAGTACAAAATTTAATTAGAAGTGTAAAAAGTAATGCAGGGGGTATAGACGGTATAACCATCAATATGATTAAACTGTGTTGTCCATACATATTACCGTTTATTACTCATATACTGAACTGCTGTTTATCAGAAAATGTTTTTCCAAAATGTTGGAAAAATGCAATTGTGATTCCTTTCCCCAAAGTAAATAATGCTGCAGCCTATACAGATTTACAACCTATCAGTATATAGAAATAGAGTGTTAATTAACAACTGGTTATTTATTTAAATAAGACATTTTTTCTTATTGTATAGTTGTACATTACTATAAATGTTAGTTTAAATTTACTCAAATATTTGTTTTGTTAATTACAAAACTTAACAAGTTAATTACAAAACTTAACAAGTTAATAAATAAAAGTATTTACAAAAATATTGCTCTAACTGCTATCTAATAAAACATTTCTTATTAATAGTACAGCAATATCACGGAAACAAACGACGAACGTCATCAAATATTTAGTTATTCATTTAAAGTTACCGTTTGATTCCGTGATTTACCTATAGTTACAATAAATATGATTAATTATAGGTAAATCACGGAACCAAACGGTGCGCGTCATCAAACAGTAACTATAAATTAATAACTAAATATTTGATGACATGCACAGTTTGGTTCCGTGATTTTACTATATGTGTATTGCTTTCCAAGCTGGGATGAGCTCCATACTGAGCGCTGGGTTAGTCAACCGAGGTGCGAAGCACTGAGGTCAGCTAAAAGTACGAAGCTGGAATAAGCCTTCCCACGAGGTAGCTACATGCCTGGTCTGTAACTGATATATTATAATGGGCAAATAGTGCCAGTGCAGCAACATGATGACATGAAACTTGTCCACGAGGACATGTGCAAGAAGTTGAGGTTATGTTTTTGTCTTCATCGAAGAAGATCTACAAAGTAAAAATATATACTTAGTATATATTCGTTACTACTTAGAATCCATCTGAAGCAGCAATCAGTATTTTAAATAATTATACTTTTTAAGCTAAAATTTATCTTACCTCAACATTGTATCACTTATCTTTCATGCTTGCCTGTACTGTACCATGTACCCAGGGGTGCCAGATCGTGTCAAGCTGAATTCGTTAGCTTCGTCGGAAAAAATCGTGAGATTTCGGAAATGGATGAGATTTGAAACTATGGATGCAAATTTAAAAAAAAGCTATTTTAAAATTAATAAAATATGGAATATATGCTGCAGATTTATTAAACATTGAGTACATAGGTTGTACATACATAAATGACTGCAAGAGAATTATAAACATTTTAAATAATTGCCATAAATAAAAAAATTAAATTAATATAAAGTAAATGTTAAATGAACTAAATATTTTATTATAGAAATAACACATGAATTCTAAAAATAAAAATATGGCTACATAGAATATAGTACATATACATAGACCTAAGTATGTATACAGAAAAAAAATTGTTCGACTACTCACAATCTGAAGAATCTGTGTCCGGGATGACTGGTTTGGAGGGATAAAGTACTTGACTATTAATTTTTTAAAATTAAATCTGTGCTTATCTTGAAATTATGTAAATACCTATTTCTTGAAAGAACATTTAAATCCGCTTTCAACCGCAACTTGCGACTTCTTTATGTGAACCATAGATAGCAGCAGTATTTGATGATAATGCGGGAAATGATAAAATCAGTGACAGCATACATTAAATCATGTATTAAGACTAACACACATTTTTTTCTATTTAATCATTTAGTGTTACAATTTTTTATACAATTATTTTAATTAGAATTGATACAAAAATCGTGAGATAAATAGTCCTTATCGTGAGATTTGCAATGAAATCGTGAGAACTCACGATAAATCGTGAGATCTGGCACCCCTGCATGTACCATTTAATACTGAACAGAAAAAAGAAGACACTATTCAATTCAACAGTATTGGCGGTATCCAATATGAAAGAAAGTTGCCCGGAGGCTATCCAAAAATGTCCATAAAACGCTTTCCAGAGGCGAGCGTTTCCTTTCCAGAGACTTTCCATTTAAAAATATATATTTTTTAACTTTTCCTTACTGCCAATCTCTAGCGTGTTTTTAAAACTTTATTTAGTGAAACAAAAGTTATTAAATCCGTCCTACATTTTAAGTGCGGCATATGCCGCGGGTTTCAGCTAGTGTAACATAAGTGACTTGTCTATTACAAGAAGCTCAATTACAATACCAAATTGCAATCAGCGTGCATCTAGTATTTGTGCTCAAAGTTCACGTGGCCGACATTAACTACATACTTTAGCCGACGTTATGAGCCTGTGACGTCAGGGAACGTTGATCTTGTTTGTAGGTGGTAATGGTAGTTTTCGTTAAAGGTCTGAGGCCAAAGCTTGCACGCTTGACTCGTTTCAGAAACCAGACAACTACCAAATTGTTATATAGCTGCTTGCATCGGAATTCTGAATTTTTAAGTGATCATTTTAAACTTCGCTACATTTACCTTCTGAATGCGACCGCGAAACTGAACACACGTACGTGCCGCAGTATCCAATATTTAATTTAATTTGAGTTAATTCATCCGCGTTATTTACATCATGAGCCTAATAAGAACTCGTAGTGCACCTGCGTCTGAGGACATCAGCGATACACTTGCCCAAAAATTGTTGGAAAACTGATAGCCAACGATGTATTTTTGGAGAAATTGGAGGGAATTATTTCAAAATCCATTAAAACAACATGGGAGAAGTAATTAAACGTCTTGAAAATAAGGTTGCAGAATTAGAAAAGCAACTGGAAAAAACTACAACCGAATTCGATGAAGGTTTTAGATGGATACGAACAATATACTCGTAAAAACAGTATACGAATATTTGGCCTCCCTGAAACGCCTCACGAAGATACTAATGAAGTGGTTATCAAGCTCTGCAAGGACCAATTGGGTATTGAGTTGCCAGACAACGCCATCGATGTGAGTCATCGTCTGAAAGAAGAGAGAGAAGGTGTCCATCGACCGATTATAGCAAAATTTGTACAACGAACGGTCAAGAAGCAGATTTATAATAATAAAAGCAAACTGAAGGGTACCAAATAGTAATTCGTGAAGATCTAACGTGGAAAAGAATGCAACTAGTGAAAGCAGCTGTAAAAAAGTTTGGCCACAATGCAGTTTGGACTAACGATGGGGTGATTTTTCGTTAAGGTAAATAACGCTATTCATAAAATTAATAACTACAGTGAGCTAAATGCATTTGCAAGCTGATTGTGTGCGGTTAGCGATTAATGATAAACACGACATTGAACAGATATTCAGGTGTTAAACAGAACATTTATTTTACTTTTCTTCAGAGCGCAATTTAGATTTATTTCATTGCTGTTTATGGGATCGACTCAGATGATCAGTAACAAAAAAATTGTCATAACTTGGTAGCAGCGCACTTAAATATATGGTCACTCATACCAAAAATAAATTATATACGAACAATTATTACAGATTACGATATATTATTGTTTATCAGAAACTTATCTTACTTCTCAAATAAGTAATAGTGCACTTCATATACAAATTATTCATTACTTCGCAAAGACAGGGACGGTCATGGTGGCGGTGTTGCGGTGTACATACGAGAATCCTTGAGTTATAAAATAATTAATACAACCAACAGCATTGAACAGTTGTGGTTTTCTGTAAAAATAAAATCAAAAGTACTGGTCTTTGGTACCGCATATCGACCCCCCTCTTTCAATTATAAAACGTTTATTGATAATTTAGAAATATCGTTTACATTATGTGCATCAGTATCGGATGAAATATGTTGCTTAGGTGATTTAAATGTTAACATGTTGGATTTTTCACAATCAAATACTAAATACTTATCTGAATTTCTAGACTTATTGCATCTGCATCAGCATATCACATCTCCTACCAGAATTACACAAGATAAACAGTCCCTTATAGATGTCATAATATCTAGCAATCCGACATTAGTGTAATCTTCTGGTGTCAAAGTGAATAATGAATCCGACCATGATTTGGTTTACTGTATTATTAATGTAAACTTCCCTAAACAAACTCCAATAATGAAAACCTTCCGCGATTTTAAGTATTTTGATGATATCTCTTTCCAGAGGGATGTTGCAATTGTTGCCCTTGCAAGAAATATATTTTACCACCAATATAAACTGACAAACTTGCTATATTAAACCGTAATTTAATAAAATTGTTCGATAAACATGCTCCTTGGAGGACAGTAAAAATTACTAAGGGGCCCGCTCCTTGGTTGACCGACAACATCAATTTAATGATGAAGTTAAGAGACAAGGCAAAAAACAGATTCAAAAAGTCCAAAAGCGGGCAACACTGGGAATATTACAAATCCCTTAGAAATCTGACCAATCAAAGTATAATTAACGAGAAAAAAGCGTATTATGCTCACAAACTTCAAGATAAAAAATCAATTTGGAAGTGCCTTCAAACTCTAAATATTGGAAATAAAGTTAATTATCAAATTCCAGCTCACTTATCTAACGTAGAACAAATTAATAATAATTTTATTGATAATATCCCAAAATTAGCAGTAGATAATAACATTAAAGATTACTATTTGAAAAGCAAAACTACTAAAAACAAGTTTGATTTTAAATTCACCTCGGTAACAGAAGAAACAGTTAGCAAACTAATTAAGGATATAAAAAGTAATGCGGTTGGATCTGACGGTATAAATTTGAAAATGATTGTTTTGTGTTTTCCCTTAATTATAAAATATTTAACGCACATAGTCAATGTCTGCCTAACAGAAAACGTATTTCCTGATTGTTGGAAACATGCTTTAGTTACCCCTCTTTCCAAAATTAATGATCCTCAACAGTATTCAGATTTAAGGCCAGTTAGCATCCTTCCTACCTTGTCAAAACTATTGGAAAAAATTATGAATATTCAAATAAGGGTCTACTTGACCACCTTTAATTTAATACCAGAAAGTCAGTCTGGTTTTAGGCCATCGCATAGTTGCACGACTACGCTGCTAAGCATAACGGATGACATTTTACAAGCAACCGATCAAGGAGAGCTCACTATTCTTACTCTATTGGATTACAGCAAGGCATTTGATACTATCAATCATGACTTGCTGTTATCTATACTTCATTACATCGGCTTTTCAACAAATGCAATATCACTACTTCAAAACTATTTTAGTAATAGAACCCAATGTGTGAAGATAGAATCTACAGTCTCTACATCTCGTCAAATAACACAAGGTGTGCCGCAGGGCTCTATTTTAGGACCCTTACTGTACACTATTTATACGTCAAATTTTCATAATTATATTAAATATTGTAAAATACATATGTACGCAGATGATACCCAAATATATAAATCATTTTATCCTTCTAATCTTAATATTGCACTTGAAGAGCTATCGCAAGATTTACATCGGTTGTTTGAAATGTCAACCAAACATGGTCTAACTTTAAATCCTCCAAAATCTTGTGTACTCCTGTTTGGGAGGGATGCAGATCGTTCTAGTGTTCAGAATATCTTAACATTAACTATAGATAATTCTAATTTACCTGTAAATAATAGTGCAAAGAATTTGGGAATTATTTTAGACAACAGTTTCAGATATAGAGAACATATCAATAAATGTATACAAAAAGCTTATATAAGCCTTAAATTATTGTATACTCATAAGCAATATTTAAACCAATCAACAAAAAAGATGCTGTGCGAAGCACTTGTACTGTCACATTTTTCATACTGCTCAGAATTGTATTCCTCTTGCCTCGACACCGATACTTCAAATAGAATACAGCGCGTTCAAAATTCATGTTTGAGATTTATTTATGGTATACGTAAGTATGACCACATTTCACAGAAGTTATCTGAAGCAAACTGGCTAAATATGGAAGACAGACGTTTCCTTCGCACAGCATGCTTATATCATAAGATTATTTTCCTAAAAAAACCTCCTTATCTATATAACAAGATAAAATTTAGAACTGATGTGCATAATTTAAATTTGAGGTTCAAAGGCCTTATCACACCTCCTCAACATAAAACAACACTCTTTGAGAGATCATTTCAATATAATATAAGTAAAATTTTTAACAATCTGCCTGAAATGATAAAAGCCTCAGCACCGCCGCTTTTTAAAAATCAACTGACGAAAATTTTGCACAAGGGCAATAAATATGCAACATAATCTGATGCTGTTTACTAGTAATAATGTGAGATCGTGATTCGTTTGCTTCGAGTCCTATAAGCAGTATTATATTTCAGTTTTATTTTAAGTTGTTTTGTTTTGTGAACGTAATTCAGAATACTCCTTAAGTTAGGCACACATTTATAACTTTCTTTGCAAACAGATTAAGGTCCAATTGAAAAACAGGGTATTACCTGAATTGCGCCTTATGATTCCGGTGACGCTAAATAGAAAATTTTATTTCATTACTCTGTCCCGTATAATTTAGTATGTTCAATTTATGTTTATTTATTGTTGAAACTTACCTGTACTGTACTTACCGGAATAAAGACTTTATTATTATTATTATTATTTAGCTTCAAACTACTTGCCTTAGGTAAAGCTCAAATGCCAGTGGCTTCGTTCTACTCAAAAGTGTAAAATACAAGAATAAAGCAGTGTGTTAGAACAATTTTCCTGAAGCAATTACTTTCTGTATTTTAGCCCCAAATCCTAGCATTTTCAAATTTAAAGTCAGGCGTTTAATAATATCAAACCTTGACTCTGCTTGATACTTTCTTCCGCTCGCCGAAATATTCCCGCTTTGTTATCATATGCGAGGGGTTGCAGTTTAGCTTATTGGATTCTTAGGATTTCTTGTTGTTCTGACACACTTAAAGCTTCCCCTCGAGTCTCCTGTGAATCGCTTAATTAGCTGTTGGTCATTTTAGAATTTTCCCGAGCATATGGGGTGACGCAATCTATTCCCATATACTTTGTGCTTTATTGCCGGCTTCTCAGAATTTCTTGTTGTTCAGAAAGGCTCGGTGGTTCTCCTGCTTCAACCTGTTGGAATTTTCCGCACAGCCTCTGGTTCTTGGCATAAGCTAATCAAGGAAGGAGTTAAGCCACGTGCTTGCGTGGCCGCATTTGAATTTTGGGATAGCGGCTTAAGCCACTAATTCCGCCCCGGCTTTGGTTAACAAAACACGTGTGTATCGACTAGCACCCCGGTTCGCATCGCTTTGCGACCGGGGGGATGGGCGTTATGCTTTCTTTAATTATTGGTGCCTTCTGGGGAACTGTTGAACTTACCGATGTGCCTTCTGAAGGAATAGAACTGTTTCGTTTTTATGGCAACCATTGGTGTTCGTTGTGTTGTGAACATTAGCGGTTGGGGGTTCAAGTAACGCAAGTAAGGTCGTTGTGATTAAAGATTCCTTTACCAGAAGGTTGTGAGACCTTCATTTCCGCATAAGCGGATTTATTTACCGGAACTTGATCTTAGTTAAAGCCACATGTTGTATCTCACAAGTTTCGTTATTCCTTACTGGAAGTGTCGTTGCGACGTCTTTTTACTCTTGGGGGATTATAATTCGTCTTGCCCACCCCGGCTGTGGCAAATTTCATCGAGGCCTTGTTCCGGCAACCAGTCAACACCTGCGGTATTTCAGTCGTTCTTCTCTTCAGGCATTTTGGCCAGTTTGTTTGGGAGAGGCGATCACCTAAAATGCCGCACGTCAAATACAGTCAGCTGATCTCCTTCAGGTAACGTGTTTATGTATTGTAACTTTATTGTGTATAGCGTACAGTGAACGGAATATTTCGTCAAAAGTGTTAAACAATCCGGCGTAGTGTTGCAATTATTGTCAAAACCTCGGTAATTGCTGTCAGAATTTCATGAGTTGCTGTCTTGTTGCTATTTGACTTAAAATGTGTAATAACGTTTGTGAGACACGTCGTTCATTTACAGTTGTTTGCTGTTTTGAATTAAGTTAAGATGTTACGCAATTTAACCTAACTAACCTTTTTTGTTAATTCCTTTTAAATGTAACTAGTAAACATTTCATGTTCATTGCCATACATATTTTTATTATTTCAATACAGCCCTAACTCAAAGGTGGTAAAGAACCTGCCCATCTCCACTGCAATTTTAGCCGGAGTAAACGTGTCTTGTTATCGCAATCGTAACAGAGCTAGGGCCTTGTATTCTAGATATATTTCCCGATCATGTCGTTGTGTCGTGGTTGTGCGGTAGCAAATGTTGGAATAAATTATATAATGTGTTTAGATATATACAAAATAATTCATAATTAAGTATCTTAGTTTGGCTTGGGTGCTGCTCCTGGACGCTCTTCAAGGAAGTTCGATGAAGTAGAAATGAGTGCACGCCTGACTTAAAGCGGATCTGAAACAGGCTATATGCATGCTATCAATAAGATGTGAAACAAATCTTTAGCTCCTGCTATTTGTTTCGCCATTTATTTATTCTTTTCCGGGCCAGCCTGTACATTCCCACTTGAATTATTTTCGCTGTATTTCGAATAATATCAAGTTTTGTCCGCGCGAAGGCGCTAGATTTGGTTTTCCCGAATTCACTTGTTATCGCTTTACGCCAGCGAACAGCGATTCGATTATTTTGGGCCATTTGATTTTCGCTTTCTGTCGAAGTAACTTGCTTCTTCGAAAGTATTCCCACGTGCTACAGCACTAATTAATAATTAATTTCGTTAGTGAGCTGATAACTAAATCAGGTATGTTTACGCTAATTGCTTGTTATCCATTTTAGTAATTTCTCTTTCTTATCAGCTTTTAGTTACCGCTTTTAGTTACCACTTTTGAGTAACTCTTTTAAACGCCGTTTTTGAGCGACTGGTTATGCTATTTGGCATCATAATTGGTAATCTTGGACCCCTCACAACTTCCTCTGGAATGCCATTTTGGGGGCTTGCCGTCTGTAACACCGAGTGCCTGTCCTTTTATCAACTTTGGCCACGAGGTCTGCGCTGTTGGTGATTGTTACATTAAGATAATCCTGGACCAATTCAACGCATGCCACCGGCGTTTCTTTCAATCCAGGTTAGTCTTATTTCAACGCCCACGAATTATTGGCTGAATCGATTTTTTTTCACAACGCTTCAAGTTTATAATTTACTAATTTAAAACTACGCCTTATAAATCTAAAACGAAATGTACTAACCATTCATAAATCTGTGTCTCATAAATCTAAAACATAATGTATCAATTGTTCCCTAATTTACAATTTACAAATTTATAATTTTACTAATTGAATACATATTAAGAATTTTGTAAAAAAAGTGCTTCACGCTATTTTATTATCATTACCGAGATAACGGATAATACACACAGACAGTGATAAGCTTATCCCTTCAGTGAATTGCATTCAAATTCAATTTAAGAGCCTAAAGGAGGTTCACATATGTTCGCTGTGCGTGTCGCATTTTCAGCACGTATAATTTATTGTATTCAGGTTATTTAATATTGTGATAAACGATTTTCCGACGCATTACTGATGTTGCCACCAAACATGATCTGCTGATTAATAAACTTAATTGTTTGTTATTTTTTTATTTATTTCTTGAAATCTGTGATTTCTGGCGCCCTGTGTTTTTTTACTATTATTAAAAGAGCTTGCAGCAGCTCAGCTGATGATAGAAATCTGCGACCCAAGGCCATCGACTTTGACGCTAGCTAGGCCATTGCGGTAAGTAAGAAACATTTCAGAGCTACCGTGGTGTATAAATGATAAGGGGGTTGATCTGCGATTATACTACCATTGGTTATTATTAGTAATCAATCGCAGGTTGGCTTTTTTATTGTTTCAGATGCGTTCATTTGTTATGATTCTGCAGGCGGTAAAATTAAATTGAATAAAGTGTATATTACCCCCGGCTGAATGTGGCGCTCTTTTTGCGCATAAAGTGGGGATTTTTCGGAGTCGCATGAATTGAAAGTTTGTACTTATTGCCAAGTCCGGCTTTGACAGGTTTCGCGGTCGTCCCGGCCTTGCGGCAGGCGGAACAATTTGGTCACGTCTAGGCACCTGCATTATGCTGACCTGGAGATCTCGCCTAGTACGTAGGTAATAGGTTTAAAGTTAAATGTATGCAAAGGTTGTGATAACAATGGCCTGGAGGAATCGGCTGGTGCTGAAATTTAAACAGAGTTTCTAGTCAAATCGAAAACCAACCGGTACTAGGGGATATCAGCTAGCGCTGAAATTTAAACAAAGTTTCTAGTAAGATCGAAAGGCGACTGGTACTAGCGGAGTCAGGAGGGATCAGAAAGCGGGGTCAGGCTCCGGAGGGAACTTGGTGGTCAGAATGCGGTTCAAGTCTCGAGAGACAAGTGATTTGAAATAACTGCGGATTCTGCTTTTATACTTTTTGAGCACCTCTTTATCGGATCATTTCTAGAGGGGTTAGAGACGGAACTGCGTGGCGTACCGCACATAGCGGCTAAGATCGCCTCATTGTAATTCCGAACGCTATGGAGGTAGACAAAGATTGTAATTCAAATTTCTATCACACTATTTCTGCCTTGGGTAAATTTTACTCTGGGGCTAACGTTACAAAGTTAAGAATGTGCGGTTCTTAGCTTTCTCATATGGAGTGCGATGTAGTTCGTCGCGTTGAAGCATTAACGACCATGTGGCATCTTCAGCATTTTTAGCCGGCCATTGGCCGCGTTATAAGTATATCGAAAGCTCCACAACTCGCCTTCGTCTGGCTACGCCATATTACCCACAACGAGTTTTAGGCTTTTAGTATTCACCCACAACTCAAAACGACATACTACAACCATGCCAGCAAAATCTGAAAAACTGTGTCCTCCGCTTATGTTTTAGACCACAGTCCAGATGTAGATCGAAATACGTTAGCCCCTCAAAATGTCATGAGTGTGGTTTTGCACATGCAAGACAACTTGTACGAAATTGGTACTTCAAACGTAGTTTCGGCTTCGTGAAGGTCTTTGGACTCAACCATCAAAATTAAATATTTAATTTCTATTTTATTGTCATATCTACATTAATAATTGTCTCAATTTTAATATTTCTTAATTATTTTAAAATTAATACCCATCTTATTTAAAACCATTCAGCATTTGGTTGTATTGATCTTCCAAATTTATCATTATTTATATTTTTATTTAAACACTATAACAAATAGAGTAATTGTATCCTAACAATATACAGGGTGACCTAAATCGCGAAATAACATCAACTCACATTTTTATAATTCCTGCTCCCCGCTTGAATGCATATGGATGAACATGGTACCAGACAAAATATATATTTTACTTCGACACGAAGTGTACCGGGTGGCCAATTAAGAAGGGCACTCGACCCTATCTCAAAAAGTAATTGTCGTAAAGACTTGGGGTAAAAAAATTATGACTAAAGCGGCCAAGAGAAAATGCTAGAAATTATTTTTAAGTTTGCAGAATGGCCGTCAGGGAGCGTAATCGCATTCTTAAATTTTAAATCCCGTTTTTGAGAAATATTCTTATATTAGAGATAGCTAAAATGGACACCGTTTTAAAGCTGAGATAAATTCTATTCTTTTTTCTTAAATGTTTTTTGCTCTATCTCTTAAGGAAAAGTGGTGGGGAGTGTCCGAACATTTTCGGAAATAAATGTCAATAACTTCAAAATGGCTGAACGGATTTTGTCAAACTTGGAGTCGTTGAAAAGGGTTTTTCTTAGGCTATCAACGCTGCCTTGAGCGGTTTGATTTAGATTGTTTGTGTCGCCGCTAGAGGGCATTTTGCGACAACACTACAAACGAAATGAATTTTCTCAAAAAAATTAAATACAACGATATCACTTTTATTGGAACAAAAGATAGCCAAATAAAGGTCTAACAATCTAGTGAAAACCGCATTTCGATATTTTATTCCTAACCTAAAATATCAGTAAAAGGAGTTAAAACACGAAATAATATCGCATCTTTGGGAATATTTTCAGTATACCTGCCATTATTAAATCCTAATTGTCGTTCTTTTAGCAAAATATATATAAATTTACTGTTAAAATACCAACATTATATTAAAAACGTCAATAATAATTAATACTCATTCAATATGATTGAATATTGCCCTTCTGTCCACACGCGCCTATCAGGATATTCCATCGCATAGATTCTAACAGAAACAGTTGCGTTTTCATTGTTTTGAAAATAAACACGAAACATATCAAACACTTCTACAGGTGGAAAACGCATTTTTTACAAATAAGGCCACCAAAATACACTATAAATAGCTGCAATCTTAATATGATTGACACTTAAACACGACCATTATAATTTTTGCTTTACGTTTTCCAAAGCACTGTTGGATTTTAAAAATTTCGAATTTCGTGTGGACCGAAGGGCAATATTCAATCATATTGAATGAGTATTAATTATTATTGACATTTTAAATATAATATTGGTATTTTAACAGTAAATTTATATATATTTTGCTAAAAGAACGATAATTAGGATTTAATAATGGCAGGTATACTAAAAATATTCCCCAAGATGCGATATTATTTCGTGTTTTAACTTCCTTTACTGATATTTTAGGTTAGGAAATAAATATCGAAATGCGGTTTTCACTAGCGTGTTAGACCCTTATTTGGCTATCTTCTGTTGCAATAAAAGTAATATCGTTGCATTTAATTTTTTGAGAAAATCCATTTCATTTGTAGCGTTGTCGCAAAACGCCCTCTAGCGGCGACACAAGCAATCTAAATCAATCCGCTCAAGGCAGCGTTGATAGCCTAAGAAAAACCCTTTTCAACGACTCCAAGTTTGACAAAATCCGTTCAGCCATTTTGAAGTTATTGATATTTATTTCCGAAAATGTTCGGACACCCCCCACCACTTTTCCTTAAGAGATAGAGCAAAAGCATTTAACGAAAAAGAATTGAATTTATCTCAGCTTTAAAACTGTGTCCATTTTAGCTATCTGTAATATAAGAATGTCTCTCAAAAAACGGGATTTAAAATTCAAGAATGCGATTACGCTCCCTGGCGGCCATTCTAGAAACTTAAAAATAATTTCCAGCATTTTCTCTTGGCCGCTTTAGTCATAATTTTTTTACCTCAAGTCTTTACAACTACTTTTCGAAATAGGGCCGAGTGCCCTTCTTAATTGGCCACCCGGTACGTGTAGGTATTGAAATTCCCTCATATCAAAAACCACCCTTAGTCAAATATCTCTAAAATTCGTGTCAACCGACTAATGAACCCACTATACCAAATCTCCGTCTCGGCTGTGCGGATCTTTTGGTGAAGACCCCAGCCCACTAGATCCCTCCCTCGTATTGAAGGGTGACTAAACGAGCTGTGCGGTGTACGTATGCCAGTATGTGTACACGATTCCGGTCGCCAGGAACCTTCCTGAAGTCTTGGATCGTTTTCATACGATAGATCCTCCGAAAATAAAGGCAACATCAACTTTTAAGGTATAGTCAAAAGCAAAAAACATTTTTTTGTTTGTTTTTTTTATAAATAACTTGTTCATAACATTTCATTGTACTAGCGAAGCGGAGTGATGCTGAGTGTCGAAGTATTTTTGGAAAGCACCAAATAGCGCTTTTCTTGGGCGAGGGGTACCGTACATTTTTTTTTATAAGTCGACAACTTTATCGGTTTAAAATATAAAAATTTAAATTAAAGGAAAGAAAAAGTTTTAGTCGAAATATGGTTAAAATTAATGTTATTCAGTTGTATGCGTTCCAATTATTATTCTATTTGATTATGAAAAATAAACTAATATCATCTTGAACATTGAGATTAAAATAAGTTTCTTTATTTAATACGAGTATGTTTGTTTATTACAGTTACCAGATCAACATCTTACAATGTTGTACATGGTTTTGTAACATAATAAGTGCACTTTATTCACATAAAGTCATTGACACGGAGGAGAGTGTTTCCCGGAGTTTATTCACCGTCTTCGTTGTTTCTGAGCTTAATGGGGATCGTGGGGAAGTTTTCTTTTAAGACGAATATCGATATTCTTGCGACCCAGCTGTTGGAGTATATAGCTGTCGGTATTGTGGAGATTGGAAAAAAATGTTTTTGTTATTTTCTTGATCAACTGCTCTATTGAGTCGATCTCAAGTTCTCTGTGTATTTGCTGGTGGCGCACGAACCAGTGTGCGTTAACAGCTATTGGGAGAACCTTGTTTTATATTTTTTTAATATTACTTAAAATGTTGCACTCCACACAGGGCAAGCGTATGTTAGGAGTGACGTGTAAAGTAGTAGTGTGCAATCGCGACGCAGTGGGGCGTTGCTGTTGATTAGCTGGTAGAGCTACATCAGTCTTGCGTAGCCTAGGTTGAGTTCATTGTTAATATCTGAACTCCAAGTTAATCGTGTATCCAACTGAACTCCTACATTTTAATTGAATCTGTGCTTGATTTCCACATAATATCTGTCCATAGAACTGTTATGTTTCTGTCATCCGTAATATGTTTTAATGTAAATATTTTCGGTGAAAATTTGGTCGTATTTAGAGCTATGCACCATTTGTTGAGCCATGCACTTAACATATCGGTTGCTGATTGAAGTTGATTCATAGAGGTGTGAAAACCTTCATGTCCAGTGATTATGACGGTTTCACCGACGAAACAAAGCAATCTCGCTCATGTGTGGGATAGGAATGTCATGCATAAATACGTTGAACAGTGTTGGTCGAAGAACACTGCCTTGTGGGACTCCTGCATGTATGTTTTTTGATGGCGATACGGTGGCGTTGTACTCTTCGGAAACAAAAATGATATCGCTACCAAACGGTGGGGTTGCGAACTGTACAGTATTTTGAGTTTTGAGTTTTCTGAAACCAAACTGGATTGAAGGGATTATTTTTAGATTGTCTAGAGGTGTATTGAGCTAATGAGAAATTACGAGAGTAGCAACCATACTTGCCATAATGCAATGAAACCAGAGCTGGGCAAATTACTTTTAAAAAGTAATTAATTACTAATCACCAATTACTACCCAATGAAGTAATTTAATTACCAGAGATTCAAGTACCCAAATAATATAGTGAGTCAGTTACCAATTACTTGGTAATTCTAATTGTATAACATAAATTAGTTTTTCAATTACTTTTAACAGAAATTGTGATACAGTTGTATTCAGTAGAACTTTCTTGCAAATTCCAACTATCATTAGTGATGTTTGATTTTGACGTTTTATTAACTATAGTAACGAACTTTTAAAGATTTTTTTTTATAATTAAGTCTTGCAGCTACTTGCACCGTTCACTAAAACCAAACGTTTTTAGTTTGTTTTGATATATCATGTAAGTAAATAAATAAACTCAAAAATAAAAATTATATATATAGGACCCCGCAACAGAACTAAAAACTCTAAAATAAAATATGTTTTGTACGTCAAATAATTTACGTGATATGTTGCAATCAGAATAGTAGACACAAAAAGACATCAATGAGAATTGAATACCTATACAATAGCTTACTACAAGGGATAAATACAGATTTCTCGCAAAAACGTTTCTTGCAACCGTCTTCAAAAACATTACTTTTAATACCAAAAGCTGTCATTGGATTTAACGTTTCCCTTACTGATACGAGTACAAGAAAGTATTGCAGTGAATCCTCGTTACAGCGCCTTAACTAAGAATTGAACTTTCAAGTCTTAAAATTGTATTAAAAAGCACAGTAAGTATTTATTTCTTAATTAATTTCACCTTCTTATTGTCTTTATTTAATTTCTAGTTAGGATTTGATTAAGAAATCACCCACCTTGTATTTTTCCTTACAAAATGATCAAGACAGCAACCTATCCCCGATCTGGAACTCGACCCTTTTTAAGCACCTTGCTGCAATGCACTGCTCACAGACAGACCACGCCTCAATCGTCCAATATCACCAAACTCCAAATTCTTGACAGCTAACGTATGTCTCAAAAGTTTTCGGAAAAAAGTAATGGTTAAAAATGTTGTATAATTTTTATTTATTTTGCATGTCAACAACATAACCTTACAACTGTGTTTATTACAAAACTGACATGTTATATTAAACGTCAATCAATTTGATACAATTTGTTTCTAACGGCAACTGGATGGGACGTTATTTACTGTAGGTCTATTTTGAAAATTTTCCGAAAACTTTTGAGACATACGTTACCAGCAAATAAAGCAAACATAGACATCCATCTGCTACTGTAAACTACCTCCTAGAATGCACCTCCTCTCTCCGAAGACGCCCTTTTGCAAGCTCCACTCAACAACAAATAACTTGACGTAATTCCATTTGATTTATGTTACATGTCAAATGTAATCTCCAAAATAAAACTGACCCAGTTTGTTTCCTTAATAATTCACTTGTATATAACAATTCTTCTATCTATTAGTTTTGTCTACCGTATACCAATTATCTTCATTAATTAAATTCGTCTCTTCTTCTGGTTATTTATTTTTAAATTTCATACTATTTCATCTCGTAGACTTTGTCTTTTTACTATATTTATCTTATCCAAATACTACATTAATGAAACAGGGTTATATTCCATATTTTTAATTAGACCAAAATTCGTTTTCTACATTTTTGAGTTTGTTATTTTGTAATAATCGAAACTCTGAACTGCCTCATTTTTCTTATTTATGCCTTCTAGTCTTAAGTATTTGAGTTAAACCTACTAACATTTTATATTATTCCAAAATTAGCATTTATCATCTATTTTCAAACTGTATTTTATTCATTTTATATTATTTTCAAATCTACCTGTTCTTTTCAAGTAGCTATGTTCCAAACACATATATTGCTATGGTTTTAAGCCCTACAGATCAACTCTGTTAGCATTGCCAAATTAATGGACATTTCATGAAAGCTCAGAGTGAGATATTGTATATAACTGCAAAGCTAAAATTTGAATTTACCAGAATTAATACGTTTGTAATGAGATGCCAGTAAATGCAGAATAATTAATTAATGAACGCAGTAAGCAAAGCTCAATTCGCATAGAGATCCAAATTGGATGTAAGTTCAGTTAATTGATTAGGTTTGCGCTAAATGTAAAGGCCAAGCCGAATGAAATTTAATAATTACAAGATGGATTGCAAACGCAAGGGAATGAAGCGGAGAAATCAGGCATATTTTAATAGCGAAATCCAGTCAGGGTTTTATAAGAAAGGTAATTGGAAGATGGATAAGCTTAAGAACATGCAACGGGCAGATCAGAAGGAAGGAATTAAAGCATTTGAAGGAAACCGTAAGAATCATAAGGCAAGGGTTATAGGAATTGCAAAAAAGCAGACACATATGAACTTAAAAATGTGTGTTAAAAGAAAACAGTGCATTCAAAAGAACCCAGTGCAGGATATGCGCGAATTAAATACTTGAATCAGTGCAGTGACATGTGGATATTTAAAACGCAAATTAAAGAAACGTGCAATAAAAAATAGACGCGCAAAATTATTATAAATGGAAACAATTATTTTAGATATAGTATTAGTGTACAAAATCATAGTTTTAAGTAGAATTATTGTTAAAAGTTAGTATTTGAACCATGTTAATATCCGCAATTTATTTGAAGTAACTAACTTTTGTTTATAACAAATTAATGGAGGTAGACAAATGAATAAGTTATTTTATGACAGCCAAGATTGTGTCTCCAAATAAATTAACTTTTTAAATAGAAACCAATGGAATTTAATAATAAAAAGTACACCAGTGTATTAGCAATTTACCCGGCTACAAGGGGAAGTGTGGGTTTCAATTTCCCTCATATGAAAATAAATTTCCACCGTTGACGTCTCTGAGGGCTTCGCCAGATCCATCCCAGCCTACGATCCTGAGCTACAGGCAGAAACAGGTTTCCTGAGCCCGGGGTTTCAACTGCTGCACGTCCCTCCAGCGTATACGCAGTCCGGCACGTCAATCCCAGCACCCCAGGAGAAGATCTGGGCACTTGAGTTTATCCGACTAGGTTGCCGCAGACTGCAGAAATCGCAGGTTAGTTTTTACAAGAAAATATTGGCGCTAGGAGCCTGAAACTTACCATAAAGCAAGAGTACGACCTGAGAAAGCCGATCCCAGGCATCAATTAACAGCCAGAGATCCGGAAATTGCAGTAATCTAAGTTGAGGTTATGTTTTTACCAAAACCGACGCTATAAAAAGAAATGAAGTAGGGTTCCCGCAAGATCTGAAACAGAAGACAAATTAATGCCGGGAAAACAATCTAATTCAAATAATTACCGATAACACGTTGACCGATTTCACAATCTTTATCATTCAATTAAACGCAATCTTGTAAACGGCATCCATCTTGGTTAACACTTAAACTAATTTTAGAGTTTTCTATTGTGCGCGTTAAGCTAAAGCGGAGAACAGATCCGTAGTTAACGAATTTCAATAAATTATGCATTCAGGGAGAATATAACCGAGACGAGCCTTGCTTTACCGAAATTTGAGCTAGCGTTTTTTTATTTGATTAGTTGCAGATAAATAAGATATTATAAAGGTCATACAACCATTTATTTTAGCTATCAATTTACAAGTCACTTTTAATCAACCTGAGATTTGATAAAACGAATACATAAATATTTGGGTGGTACCCTTATTAAATTAATAAACATATTACATAACATCTAATTAGAGACGTACCATCCCAAGATGCCTTATCCCCTAATAAATCCAAACCATTTCCAATCCACTGTAATTTCCCAATTTTACCTAATTTGATTCCAATATACACTTAAGCTATATATTATAACAGTATATATTGCTAGGCAACACTATTAATTCCTAAGTTTAAAAGTACTTTTACGTCCGAGGAACTACAAGTAAGTTCTACTTGGTCGCTTATGGAAGCAGACACGCGATTGACTGTAGACACAACATTGACAACACAACACAAGTGCGAAGCTCCGTCGTTGCAGGCCGCCACACTAATTTCTAGATCTTCCCCATGTCGGAGAGTGGAAGAGCAGTGCACCCTGCAGTCTATTTGTTACTAAATATTTAACGTGAAATTAACGTGAAACGTGAATCATACCTTGGAAAATTTTATTCACGTTCACTCACGTTCACGGCCTGATTTTTAAACATTACTCACGTTTACCACGAGACCCGCCGTGAACCGGCGTAACCCGACTGTTTTCACGTCACGCGCCATCCCTAGTGCACATTACTAAATTTAGTTTTGCTTATACAGGGTGGCCCAAGAAAGTGTGCGAATCAAACTTACTTTTTTAAAATTTTACATTGAAATGTCATTTTGATATGAAGTTGCATGGGTGTAACGTCAATTGTTCTGGAGATATTAACGATTTTATGCAAAAAAAATGCTGAACTTCAGGCAACTGCTGTAAGTAACAGAAAACAATTGAATGAGAGAAAACAGTAAAAATTATGTTTTTTGTAAACTACCTTTCAAGTGTAAAATGATGGAATTGGGTATTAATGCTATACAGAGTTCACAACATCTTCAAATTTATTCATTTTAATTTTTTCAAATGAACGCCCTGTATATTTCTGTATTTTTGAAAAGCCCTTTTACTGAGCTTTTATTTCATATCTCACTTCATACCTGTAAATTCAATTATTTTTAAGATAACGAGATTTGCCACTGCCGTGGTTAACAGGTTGAGTTACCGTGCCCTTTTGCGTTTTCCTTTTGATGAAGCTCCTTACGAAAGTGGGCGAAACGTTGAGTTCTTCGACGTCAATAATGACACGGTCCAATTCCTGAAGCCGTCTTTTACTTAATGACAATGGCCATGAAAGCCTCCAAAATAATTTCAATATTTATGTAACTTTCATACATTTAGAAATATCTTTCACCCCCGTATCGTTGCTGGACTCTGTATAGCACGTAATTTATTTGACTTTCTAATGCTTGTAAACAAATTTTAGAAACTTAGAAGAACCAAACGACAGGGAAACCCGCAGCTTCACCCCTTATATGAATTTTTTAACTATATTAATTTCTTTTCACCATATCAGGAGTTTTGTTGTAATAGATCGTATATCAAATAACCAACTTTGCATAAAAAATTATAATAATTGGTAAAAGAGTGATGTAAGCCCTACAATACGAACACGAATCGTAAAATATTCGACAATTGGAAATATGTTTTTGGTTGAGACCGGCATCTGATTAAGTATGCGACTGCATTTCATTATTCATTTGATATCGGCGGATAAAGGTTAAGCTGTAGAAAAATAAAATGCAGCAATATCCGTAGCTCGAAAAGAAATACGTTAGATACACAAAATTTTTTGTATTCCTGAATAATATGCAGTAATCTTTAAAGACAATTTAAACTCCTATTTCTATGATAATTTGCAATAATATCTAAAATTACATATTGAATGATATTTTCCATCATTTTCTCAATGGCAATTTGGGGAATCTAGGTTAAAAAATTCACACACAAAATTCAGAGGAAAAAATCCAGGAAAATCAAGTCCAAAATATAACATAAAGTATAACAATCTATTCTTAAGGCTCTTTAGGAGAGCTGTGGAATTTCTGTTTCGCCATGATTGAATTTCTGGAAAATCCATCTTGGAATAAGTAATGTTAATGACAATATTATCTTAAGGTATTATCAAGTAAGAAATGTCACCTGCTCCAAGAAAATTAAAATTACAATATCGGTTAGATGGTTTGTCAAGCCATTTTTAAATTCGACTTCTTGGAGTATTTTCTGTTTAATAATTACAACTTCGCTGTATATAGGTTTTCCAGTCACATTTCTACACGTGCTACTTTATCAAATGGTGTTCAAGAAGTTGGCAGTTTACAATTTTCAGCAACTGTAACGGCCACTTTAATTTTCTCGTTCATAATTATTTGCCCTGGTTTATTTAGAATTTTAAAGATTTCGAACACAGCTTTGTTCTAGAAATTTCATCGAGCGGGCTTTTCTCTCCTCGTGATTGCTCACATGTGCACAGAACATGCTACTAGCCGTTTCCCCCTGCACGTTGCAAGCCTAGCGCGTCTGTCTGGGACCGCGTGGTGTGGTTTTTGGGGAGTTCTTGACGGGCCGTGAAAGTAAAAGCTAGTGCTTTTGGGTGCTTTAGTGTCGTTGTCGTATCGATAGCCGCCGCCGCTCGCTTCTTTTCGTAAACCTAGATGGCATATTTGTCCACTACATGGTCGAGATCCTTTTTGAGCTTGCGAACCACAGGCCTCGCAGTCTTCGTAGTTGCCCAGGTGGGCTCTGCATTATTTCCTGTTAATAACGGGGACTCTCTGAAGAGCGTACACACCCACAACTTTAAGCCACAGCCCGATTACTCTAGCGATGAGCGTCTTTGACCGACGTAGCCTTCAGGAAAAGCCGTTAATTAAGGTAGAGTGCTGCATTTATAATTATTAGTCATTCATGTTTACAAGCCCGCAGACGGCTCGTGTTGAATTTATAATTAGTCGTTCATGTTTACCGACCAGCAGACGGCTCGCATTGTATTTAAATTAATCATTCATGTTCAGAAGCTCGCAGACGGCTTCTGTTGAATTTATAATTAGTCATTCATGTTTACCAGCCAGCAGACGGATCGCGCTGTATATAAATTAATTATTCATATTTACAAGCCCACGGACGGTTCGTGTTAAATTTATAATTAGTCATTTATGTTTACCGGCAAGCAGACGGCTCGTGTAGAATTTAAATTAAACATTCTTGTTAATAGCTCCGGCTATTCTAAATTAATCCTTCGTGTTTACAAGCCCGCCGCCCGCGTTAGGGCCGTGTAACTTTTGTTACTTTAGTTTAGTCGATTAGAGATAAAGCGTCCCTCAGCTGGGTTATATTTTTAGCCCATTGATTATGATATGTTCTTATGGTGTGTTCCTATTTTATTCACATGTGATTAGACCAATAGATCGATTTATTGAAAGATGCTTTATGATTTCCCCACGTGTTTGTGCATGCTTATTTTCAGGTTATATTATTTATACACTGTGTCAGATTTATGTAAATTGGAGCCTAAAAGCAGGTTAAAAACGTCGCAGGTAAGCCGGTGCACTTGTCGCTACATGTGTTGGGAGTCGTGGGCTATACACTAATATCCTACCCCGTTTGGCGTTTGAGGTTCGGTTAAGCGTGGGTTTCAAGTCTGAAGCTCGTGGCACCATTTATTTTGCAACACCCTATACATACCGTCATGTTTGCCCTGTGGTGTACCGTTTCTAGGACCACGCCCATCTCCTTGAGCGTATCAAGCCGTGGCCTTTAACATGTTTTGTGAGATTTCCAGGGTAAGTAATGACAGTTCCCGGACTTGTTGAAGCAAGTGGCACTTCTCCACCTTAGAGTGCCTTTAGAATCATTTGATCCCGTAACAGGTTTCTTTACACATGTTTGAATATCCTTTGGTATTTTAAAAATATTCATTTCATGCATCACGCTTTGACCTTAATTTTACGAAATCAGTAAAGTATAGTTTTTACACAAGTTTAATGACAAATTAAAACTATACATCCAGTTCTATATCTCTTGGAAGATACGGAATAACACTTTCATAAAAGCTATTTAAAAAACAATATTACTTGCTACAGTGTTTGATCTTAATTTATTGAATAAAATAGGTGTGTTTTCAGTGAGATTGCACTAAAAGTTGGAAGTTTTGTATGTTTGGAGTTAATTCAAAAATAGTAAGCCGCTACAAGTGTTAAAAATTAACAGTGTTATTTCTATTTAATATTTGTTAGTTCTTGTTTACACAATCGTAATTTTCTTATTATTCTACTGCAGCTAGCATTTATACAGGATGAATTACGAATCCTGCTATATATTGCAATCTTTGTTATTTAAACAGCTACAGATTTGAAAAAAGTTGCATAATTATTAGTAATAAATAAAAAAGAAACATGAAACATTTTTAAAATATCAGCGGTTCTCAACATATTTCGAAAAAAATAAAAATGCACGAAAACTAAAAATTGCTCTGGTTTCATTATTTTTCAAAAACAGTAAATATAATAACTAGACGATTAAGGGGATTAAAATTAAGTTTCTTAGTATTAAAGTATCAAATTGTTTCCGTTCGAATTTTATTTCCCATTTTAAATATTTCATTGTCTTCTAATTCTTCTAAAACTAATTTTGCATGTTTCGAATAAGTAGTTGTCTATTTTCGTGTCTGAGTGAATTTCAAATAATTTAACATCAAATGACTGCACTAGCAATTAATATTATTAGTCATAATGGTCAATTTTTAGTTTCTAACTCTTATCTTATGATATGTCACTAATGACATTTGGGGATCAGGGAGAAACTCTCGTTTAGTTTTGATCTTGCCTTACAAGTGTCCGAGTTGATTGTGTTGTTGTTGGTGGTGTGTAATTCTTGTGTACCATGGAAATCATTACTTCGAATAAAGGCCAAGAGAAAATATGCCTAAATGGTTACATGTATGTGGGACATGTTAGTTGCAAAACTTTTATTCGCTGGCAGTGCACAAGAATGCGAATGCACTTCATTAAAATGTGGAACAATTCTGAAGACAACCCTGGATAAAACAGAACTTGTCGTTGCAAGACTCCATCATCATCTCGCAGATGCAGAAGTTGATAAGGTGGTAGGCACGAGCGGAGCGTAGCACAGCGAGTGTTTAATAAACGAGTGTCTAGACGAGTTTATATAATATGTTACATCGCTCTCGGAAAATTCGCCGAAAGTATTCACCGAAGGAAAATTCGCAGACGAATGATTCACCGAAAGGAAAATTCACCGAACGGAAGATTCACCGAACGGAAAATTCACAGAAAATGGATGAATGTTCATTATAATAGTGAGTGCGGCCAAATATTCCCTACGAGTTATTGCATATGAAATACTACGTGATTATTGTTGATAGTTTCTACTAGAGTGCTTAGCGCCAAGCTGTTGGCTACGCTGACCGGTAACCGTGCATTCTGTCGTCTGTCAACCAAGTAAGACTAGAAACCGTTGGAGTACGTACTGCTCGATCCAGACGAACAATGCATGCTGATTTAAATCTTGGTGCATTCCATTACGATGCTAATTATAATTACAGTCTTCATCCAAGTGTGGTTATTTAAATCTATATACAGTTTGTAGGTGTTGTTCTGTGCTGTCAACTGTATCTGTCAGTTCTATCGAGTTCTGTCACTCGTCCCTGTTGCTTGAACTAAGGTACTATTAAAGTTCTCTAGTTTGAACCACGTGAGTGTTAGTTAACAGTGTTTTCGTTTAGATTTTTTCTGCTTTGGAAAGTAACTAGAATTTGAATTTGCCGCCACTTTCAGTAACTCAAAATGGCGGACGAGCTTGCTCGTATAAATATAGTACCTTAGTTTCTATTGTAAACTGCCTAGATGGTATGTAGTTAAATATTGAAATATGTTGCATGCTGGTTGAACCTGAAAGTTATACAACTTAAAGTACTTGGAAGAAATACAGGTTGCATAATCTTCATCTAGTATTTAAGTTCAAACAGAAGGCTATTTTGGGAATTTTTAAATAAAAAATAAAAAAGAGAAACCACTTCCTGGTTTGAATAAAAAACAGATTGGAGCTTGATAGCGTCCATCAACAAATAAGTTAGGAGCTGATTCCCAGCTTAAAAGGATAATATAATACGAAATCTTTCATCTGTAAGGTTGTAGTTAATCTAATTCTGCATTAAATTATAGAGTAATGGTTTTTCAGGCGAATAGATTTAATTCATTGGTCAGATTCTTAATAGAAAAAGCAGTTACAAATTAACTGGTAGGTACATACATTGGCGATTAGTATATATTCTAATAGAGGTGTCTTTGGTTTAGCTTCTTACTTCCCCTGCAATTCTTTGCTATCTTTGAACACGGAACGTTATGATTCAGTTGGATAAGGTCGCACGGAGTCTCGACGAAGCCTTTTTGGAGGGTCTAAATGAAATAGAAGATAATGTTAGACCAACACTAAATCTCGTTAAGGGTTCCTCACCCAATAAACCGCTTCATTAGTATAGCGATGAAATTGTTTCCTATTAACAGAGAGTTCAACTTGATGGGCAAGGCAACAGTTCCTGGATGCATAGGATCGGCTCCTTTTTACTTAGGCCAGTCCTAAACCGCAGGAAAATTGTAAGTAACAAGTTTAAAATGTACCTGTGAAATTTAATCTACCGTCAATAACTTCATAATAATGTAATAAGAAAATTTAATTATCTCTTTAGTAGCAATGCTAAAAGGAACCAAATAGATAGCCACCAGGTTATATTTGTAAATGTGAGTTAGGGTTTAACGTTATACCGCAGGTATGTGTCATATAATGGGCATTTCTTACACTTTAGAAATGTGAATTGAGTTATCCGATCAATCATTTAACAGCCATCATTGCGAACAGAAATAGGTTAAGAGGGTATTAAGAGCTCTTTAGATTTGTCTTACCTGAGTGTGCAGAATTTCAGAAAAAGAAAGAAAACCTTTCTATAAAATTCATGATTAAATAAAAACAATTTAAATCAAACCGATATGAACTGTAATTCGATATTTCACTATAAACTGCCATTTATGAACTGCCATAGTAGGTAAACCTTTATTATATTAAACTCATAATTAATCAATTAACATAGCCCCTAAATTGCATGGATGTATATATAAATATTATAGAAAAATTAACAAGTAAATAAGGTTGTCGACGCCCAATACTTCTTTCTTAGTGAACCTATATGCGAAAGTGAAGTAAACAAAAATCCCACATTTATCATACCCATATAGTAGCCGAGGATTGAGCCAGTCGGAGTTATGTGAGCCTTCTAAGGTAGGTTACAATAGTTGGTACATGGATGGGCTTGCTTTCCTTCCTGCTGCAGATGTCTTACGGGAAATAGGTTATCTACGGACCATAATGCCCGAAAATGCAGCTGATTTGGTGGACTCTTTTGACAACACGTATGTAAACTGCAGGTAATCCAAATGCGGGGGGGGGGATGAGGTTTCGAAATATTCTACCCATGTTCCTACCGGAAACCTGGAATGTAAATGTAACAACGATTTCTGGAGGAGAACGCACGAATAATCGAGTTTAAGGGTGGAACCGCCGATTTTCTAATCTCGTCGGTCACAACCACCCTTCAGTATGGACGTTGATAAAAAGAAAGTGCGATTAGAGGAAGCTGCCAATGAAATCAAACTACAGCAACATCGTGTTGGAGCTTTAGCAAAGAAGAAGAAATTGGCTGTGTATGAAAACATGCAGATTCGACTAAAGGCACTTTTCGAAGAATATGCTAACGTCAGTCGTAATTTAGAAAATTTTATTCGTGCTGTTGGCTACTAGGTTTAGATAGCCCGAATCAATTGTAACTTAAGCCTTTTACCATTGTTTTTTTGTTTTCTACGTGAATAAAATGTTTGGTAAAAATATTATTATTATTATTAATTATAATTTTTTTCCAACTTCTATGTATAACAGCTACAATTTTGCAAGAACGGCATTCTGAGATTTCTTAATCTCTTCAGTAAAATGGGTTGCCTATCAAAAACTTTGCAGAGTATACTGGTGAAAACCTTTGTCCTTGATAGTTTGTAGCAGGGTTCCTGTACTGCTCAGCTCTCAGAAGGACCAGAATTGAACTGCCCCTAACTAATTGGAAAGTGTAGTAAATACAAGCCTAGAGTAACGATTCCTTGACTTTCTGTGTTATAAATGAGGAGATTGATTTCAGTAACGGAAGGATAAATAATTATAGAATGAATGGCGAGGCCACAAAATATATAAAAAATCAAAAAAAAACTGTGAAAAGAGATCATAATTGAATAGAATGAAACATTTCAATTAGCTAACACTTTTTAGACTTTCTTATATATCATAATATAATCTTATATATATTTCTAAAAGTCCTGACTGACACACTGACTCACTCACTCATCAACGCCCAGCCCAAACCCTTGGACCTAGAAAGCTGAAATTTTGCACAGAGGTTCCCTTTATGATGTATACAAGGAATAAGGAAGGATATTTCGAAATTCAACCCCTAAAGGGGTAAAATGGGGGTTCCAATTTTGTATGGAGAAATAATATTAAATAGACATTTCGACTTGAAACTTCGTAGGAGTACTCCTAAAAACAAATAATCAAACACGTATTTCGTGATTTTCCGAAAATCAACCCCTTAGGGGGTGAAATGGGGTAAGTAAGCCTAAAAATCGATATGGGTGTCGTTATTGAGGTTTTTTTGGGACGTTGATTGCGAAAATTACATTTATTTTTAAGTCCAAGACGGTGAACATGACATAAGGGAAGAAACGAGACGGGACGGGACTAGACTGGACGGAACGGGACGGACTGGACGGGACGGGACTGAGCGGGACGGGACTGGACGGGAAGGGAAGGGACGGAACGGGACGGGACGGGACGGGACGGGACGGGGCAAAGCGGGACGGGGCGGGGCGGGACGGACGGGACGGAAATGGAAGGAAAAGGATGGGATGGAAGGGGAGGGGATGGGATGGAAGGGGAGGGGCGGGACGGGACGGGAAGGGACGGGACTGGACGGGAGGGAAAGGGGCGGGTCGGGACGGGACGGGAAAGGTCGAGACGGGGCGGGGCGGGGCGGAACGGGATGATACGGAAAGGAACGGGAAGGAATGGGATGGAAGGGGAAGGGACGGGACTGGACGGGAAGGGACTGAACAGGAAGGGACTGGACGGAAAAGGAAGGGACGGGACGAAAAGAAACGGGACAGGACGGGACGGAAAGGGAAGGGGAGGGAAGGAATGGGATGGAAAGGGAGAGGCGGGACGGGACGAGACGGGACGGAACGGGACGGGACGGGACGGGACGGGACGGAATGGGACGGTACGGAGACGGGGACGGAGAAAGGGGCGGGGACGGGGATAGGATGGGATGGGATGGGATGGGATGGGATGACAGAAAATAATTAGTCATTATTTAATACACAAATAACGAACCTCGCGGGAACGACGTCGCGGGTAAAAGCTAGTATAATATATTTATATGCACTTACTGTGTTTTATTAATTTATACTCTATGTCATTTTAAATGTTACCCCAATGTACCTCTTGTTATTACGAGTAAAAAGTGTATTTACGGCACTTGGCATTAAAATTGTCCAAATCGGTTTTGCCTGCCAGCATGTCAAGTGCCATAAACACAATTTTTGCACTTGTTACATACAATATCTTTTCTGCGATCATTGCAGAAGTGTAAGCATTTAGTTCGGTGATTTTTTTGTCACACTGCATTAGACATTCTAGGTTATGTCGACTGGGCCAACACCCAAAGTACGTCTACAATTCCCAAAGATTTGATAAAGCTGGTCATTGAAAGGTTTATAGTTTGTAATATCTGTTGCTATGATATAAAATTGTGTTCGTTTTTGGGAGTCTGTAAATAAGTATGTCAATATGTTAATATTCAAACTTTCTTGGGTTTCTTCTAAGAAATGGTCAACATTGTTCAAGAGTAAGTTCTGCTGCTTTGATAGTGTCACAACCAGATTTAGTAGGACCACTTCGCCCACTGTAACCATAACGCCCAATGATTTTAGAGGGCCACTTCTCCCAATGAGTTGGTCCATAACCCCCACAGTGGGCCCACAATCCCAAATACTCAACCCAATGTGACAATAACTGCCAAATATTTTCTAGGGCCACAACGCCCAACTAGTTGGTTTATAACCCCCAATTAGCTTCGTGTAAATTTGGTATTCCTTTGTAAAACGTGTTTCTGCCTGCATGATATTAGTTTTTCTTCAAGCATTCATAAAGTTCAGAAGTATACCTTAAGCCAATGTCATTATCAAATACTTTTACAATAGTTATTTACATAGTGATCCTGAAAGTCGTCTTTTTTATTGAAAAATCGTAAACAAAGTAACACTTTTTTAAGTATTTTACTGAAATTGTTAATTGTGAATTTCTTAGTTGTAAATTCTGAAGTCCTGTTTGACCAAATTTTGAAATCATGAAAAAATCTGTAAAGGGCTTTATTCAGAAATTCCCTCGCAATTGGACATTGTGCCACCAAACAATTTTACAAATTAAAGAAAAATAGGAGTAAAAATATCTTTACATTCATAATAATACTGAAACAATAAAAGGAAACACTTGGCAATGCGAATCAAATCTATTTCAATTAACAAAATTACCGGCGCCAGGAATCGAACTACAGCGTCTGCAAACGCGAATTTGAATCCGGGCGCCAGATCTACGAGTCTATCGAGCAACTCTCCTGGCTTTGCTATGCGCGGAACAGAACGGCTTTGTTGTTTAAACTTTTTGACTCGTTTACGACATTACCCTGGATCTGTTGGGCCTCATTTTTGTCAAATGTAAATCCTGGCCTATGTGCAAATTATTACTTTCATCTATTTCTCAGTTAACGCAAAAATAAACAATATTTTATTTTTTAAGGTGCTCATTTTGTATATATTTGTCCGAAATTTTCTCGGTTTCATGCCAGCTAGACATACTCTACATGCAAAATATCGTCTTTCTCCAACAGATAGTTTTTGAGTTATATCGCCAACAGACAGACGGAATTGAGAAAACCTGTTTTTCAACATCTTGGCGCCCTGAAATATGAATATTTGAAAAAATCTGGTAAGGTAATTTTTTAGTGATTACAATACTTCCTTCGTCTTTTAGACGAGGGAAGTATAAAATAACTCATGCAACACGTATGAATAGTCAGATCTGGTAATTCGAAATTTGATCAAAAAATACTTCAGAATTTACAAGTGTCAAACTGACAATTCGCAATATCAATAAAATGGTTAACAAAGAGTTACTTTCTTTACGATTTTTCATTAAAAAACTACTAGTTATCTATGAACATTTTAGTCACGTCTTCGATCAATCCAAACAACCAAATGAATGTACACAGACATACTCTCACTTTGCAACGCCTGCTTTAATCTGAAATGTATTTGATCATTTGATACTAAGTCTTTGTCCATTATCAAATAAACAAATAAACAAATTTGATAATAAGTAGTACAACTGAGTTAAACATCCGTACCCGTTATCCAGCATAGTATACAACCGGACTCTTAAGTTTTTTGGACATATAGTACGACGGAGTCCGAATAATTTAGAGAGGCTAATCATTCAAGGTAAAGTTGAAGGTAAACGACCTAGAGGACGCTCTCCAATCCGCTGGTCAGACCAAATCAAAACTTTAACTGGCACATCTTTAACTACTACTATTAGAGTAGCCGAAGATAGAAACCATTGGAGAGATGTTGTCAACACATGTCTTCGACCGCCGTAGAGCATGCGGTTTTATTATTTTTTACATTATTATATCATTTTGGTTACTACTCCTCTGTAAGAGGATGGATGAAGAAGAAAGTACAAATGAGATGTTAAGTTTTATTTCCCTCGTCTAAGGAAACGAAAAAAGTAATCGCGAAAAAATCACCCTAGGAAAGTTCTTCGGATCTTCACGTTTCAGGGTCCCTAGATGACGAAAATCACGTTTTCTCAATTCCGTCTGTCTGTCTGTCTGTCCATCCGTTTGTCTGCCCGTCTGTTGGTGTTGTAGCTAAAAAAGTATTTTTGGAGAAAGGCGATATTTTGCATGAAGATTAGTTGTCTACCTAGCTCGAAACCGAGACAATTTCGCTCAAATATATACAGGGTGTACACCTTAAAACAATTAAATTCTGTTTATTTTTGTTTTAACTCAAAAACTATTAGTTAAAAGTAATACAGTGTTTTCCGATTGCTTTTCACCATGTATCAGTTGTGTTTCACTTTATCTCAAATGCTTTTCCCTCTTGTCAACGCTTGTTATTATTGACAAATGGGAATTACATTTGAAAAATAGTGAAACACAATTGATACATGGTGAAAAGCAATCGGAAAACCCTATATTTCACACATAGCTCATATTTTTACCCTTAATGAAAATATGCATATTGCGTACTCAACTTACACAGGGTGGGCACCTTAAAAAATTAAATTATTTTTACTTCCTTCTTTTAAAAGTAATTCCGAAAAAATCTCCCTTCGAGATTTCTTCAGATCTTCACATTTTGGGGTACCTAGATGACGAACAATATGTTTTCTCGATATTGTCTGTCTGTCTGTTTACCTATTTGTCTGTATATTTGTCTGTCTATCTGTTTGTCCATCTGTCTGTTCGTCTGCCTGACCGTCTGTTTGTCGGTCCGTCTGTTGGCAGTGTAGCTCAAAAACTATTTATTGGAGAAAAAAGATATTTTGCATGCTCATTATATGTCTGCCTGGCTCGACATCGGGAGAAATCCAATCTACTACGGGATGAGCACCTTAAATTAAATAGTGCCTATTTTTTTTAAAGCAAGGACTGTGACTTAAATAAAAGTAATATTTTCCACATAGGTCAGGTTTTTATCTTTGACAAAAAGGGCATATTTTGGACCCAACATATACAGGGCAAACTCCATAAAAACAAATTGGCTTTTTTTCTTTGATATGTTCAAAACTATAACAACATTGAAGAGTGCAGTACCTATCTCACATCTGATATAATGTCATTTACCTGTATTATTTATCAGTAGTTGAAATGGTACTATAGGTATTTAAAACTAGATAATATAGTCGTTAGTATAATACCCAGAATAGAAAAGGCTATAGTTTCAAACAAAATCTTGATTTTGATATTTTGTTGAAAAAAAATCTAAATTTTGTAAAATTACGTTTTAGGGGACAAGTAGCCAAAAAGTTATTTTTGAAATACGTACAGCTAGCTTATAAATTACTATCAGCCCATCAAAAGTAATAACGAAAATGTTTCCAACTGTTAAATTTAAAGAAACAATTAAGGCGACTAAGTAGGATTTCAAACGGAAGTTAGGCGCATATTTCCATTAACATTTTGTAATATTTTTGGTTAATGAGGCCGATAGAGAACTAATTATGAACGGATGATTTTTTTGCAAAAGTCATAGTTTGATTGGGCATAGTATTAGATTTTTAAATAAACTCTGTTTTATTACAAAAGTATTTTAGTTATCGACAAGAATCTATGACCAGTTTGTAGTTACAAATATACTTTATCTATGATTTTGTAAAAAATGCCTATTTTCTACACTTATTTTAGGGCAAAAAGTTAACTTTTATTACACTAGTGATATAAAAATGTTATGCGTACTTTCGTAAAAGGTTATGATCATAGATAAAACGTTGTAAGACACATTTGTAAAAAGTCCTTTCATTGCACTCACATCCTTTAAAAAACTCACTCGTACCTCGCTCGTGTTGTAAATCAGTTCATGCAATAAAGCAGGACTTTTTACACTTATATCTTAAACAACTATTATTAAGTAGAATACAAAAAGTTTTTCAAATGCAAAAATTTCTAAAATATCAGAAACCTTCCATTAATTAATTTTTTCGTTCATTCATTCGGTTTACAAAAATGGTTAAAAAATAAACAATTCAAGAAAATGTATCAACAAACGATTTCATAGAAAAAACTTCATCTGTATATAGGGAATTTATTTTAATAGTTAACATAAGCGGTTCGTTTCTATGCCATCGTTTAATCATGCAGGTCATTTCCATAGTTACAAATGAGACCAATAGATTAGAGCGTGTATTTTACAGGGAATTTATTTTAATAGTTAACACTAGCAGTCCAGTGAGACAAATGTCTCATTTAATAAAACAAAAAAGACAGTTTTGCAAATAGAACGCGTATTCACCACACGTACGTATTTGACGTCATTGTTGGTAGCAAACTACCAGTTGCATTCGCCTTGATAAAATTTGCCTAGAATCTAACCTAAAAAGTTCGGATTAGGATAATTACGATAATAATTAGTGTTAGAGACTGAAATTCGGTTCCTGACCTGACATGACCATTCCAAACATATAACTTTCATAACTTTTTTCTCTATCTCTTACGGTTTGGCTGCTGAAACAGCGTCCCAGACAGACAAAACAGCGTCCCGGACAGACACGTCTATTAGATAAAGAATAAGCGTTTCGTTTCTATGCCACCGTTTAATCATGCAGGTCATTTCCATAGTTACAAATGAGACCAATAGATTAGAGCGTGTATTTTACGAGTTAACATAGAAATTATTACTTGTCAAAAAGACAATTAATAGTTATCCTAATGTATACCGTTGAAGAAAAGATACAACACACAAATTGTTCTTACGTAGCTCCTTTTTAGTTGCATACCTAAATTCCGGTAAAAAAATTAAAGTAAAATAAATCTATTGATTTCATTGGTAACTATGGAAGTGCATGGAAGTGTATGGTGTATGGTTAAATGCTGGCATAGAAACGAAACTGCTATGTTAACCATTAAAATAAATTCACTGTATACATTTAACTGAACTTTATAAATACTTAGGGATTGTGGACCTGACGTACAAGTTTTAAAAATGAAATGTCGAATTTACACGAAATGGGGGTTATGGACCAACTAGTTGGGCGTTGTGTCCCAATAAAATCTTTGGGCGTTATGGTCGCATTGGACGAAGTGGCTCTGCTGAGTATTTGAGCGTTGTGGACTTTGAAGGTTATGGACTAACTACTTGGACATCCTGTCCCTAGAAAATCTTTGGGAATTATGGTCACATTGGGCGAAGTGCCCAGGCACCATACAAATTTACAGTGAAACGTGCAATTTAACTTTTTTTAAAAATCGTAATTGCACCTAATATCTCTCTTGACACTAGACACTGTGTGAAAAACTGTCCTTTTTGACACAATCGTAGAAAAGGGATTCTAATATTAGGTATTTATGTCACAAGTACGTAATTAAAGACATTTTTTGACAAGCTGCATTATAAGACACATCTAAAGGTCCGTTTTCGTACGAGTTACATACATATTTTTTTTGTTTTACTGCTTTCGAAACGTTTTTTCTTATTAAAAAAGGGCAGTTTAATAGACAAGGCCGAGAAAAATCGAACAAATCATGCATAGCAAAAAATGGCAATGTTTATTATGATTAGACCAGTGGAAACACAGTGGTAGTTTTTGTTGCTATAGTAATTACTGCTGAAATGGAAAATGTACTAGTACGAAAAAGTAGGTGTTTTCGGCCGCTAAGCACTGCCGAAATTTATAGCTTTTCAATGGAGTAGAGCAAAAATTATTTTCTTGACATTTAAAACATTACTTGTACGAGTAATAGCTGTAAGCAGATTTAATAAATGAATACATCGATTATAGGCATGATAAATACAATCAAATAGAATTAAACATGCGCGGTCGAGTGAAAAACATGACGACTAATAGAACTTTACCAACGATTTCAACATCTGAATCATTACAAATCCACTCCAATCACCACATGACTTCTAATTTTTCAATGACATACACAACGTGCTTGATTATCATCACGTGCATATATTATTCTAAAGTCACGAGTTGTGTCCTAATCAGCTCCTTTGGAAAATAGCGCGATGCATCATTATTGTGTTCAAAGTTACAACCATACTGAATATCCCAATTATTTAAGATTGAACTAGCTATTTATCCGTCTATTTCTGCAATACATTGCATCAATATGATTTTTTACTTCAGCTGAGGTGTTGTAAAAGTGAAATTAATTGATTTGTTTGTTTAAGAAATAGGAAAATACACAAAGAGGAAATTTATTTATATTGTAATGGTTGCATATCAAGACTACAGATTTGTTCATAAAAGTTAATTGCTAGATAAAAAACTATCTATAGAAAGATAAACTACTTAATTATTAAAAGGTACAAGGGTGAATTTAATCAGATCAAAAACAGAATAATTATTCAAAATGTTATTAAGAAAGTACATATAAAATTCAAATCAGGTAATGCATTCAATATTCAGAAAAAAGGTTCTAAAATATCAATTAAAAATATGATTCTTTGAATTATATGGATAGTTGTTCGGTGTTATTAGAGTGCAATTCAGAATAAGAAACAGAAAATTTCTAACAAATGATTGAATAAAAAGTGGAAGGTTAATGTCAAATAATTATTTCAATAAGTCATTCAATAGGACAGGTAAAAATAGATTTATTAGCATATTATCTAGGGGCTGTTAAAATTGTAAATAAATCCATAAAATATATTACTATGGAGAATTGTAAAAGGAGAATAATAACAATAATTTTGAATCGAAATAAAATAAAAAAATTGAATATAACGTTTATATTAAATGGTTCTTATTAATTTGGTTGGTGCATAACAGGGTATACTTGTTGCTAAATTTGCGAGGTGCAGAAAAAGTAAACTCTAAAAACATAAACTGTATAACGGATTTATGGAGAAAGGAGTACATGGTAAGATTTCGTTAAAAAGTTATATTGCTACAATCTACAAAGAAAGTGTTCTCTGGAATTGGGTGTTGTACTGAATTTATTGTTGGTTGATTACATCATGTGGTTTGGATGACAGACGTTGCATTTGTTGGTTGTGGGTCTCGTCGAGCATCATCTTAGAGTAAACATCTTGTGATTTGTATAAAAGGAGTTTACTGGTATTGTACCTTGTGAAGCTTCTTGTCGGAGTGGACATCTTGTGAATTGGATAAAGAGCGTTTTACTTGCTGGTATCGTGCCTCATCGAGCTTCTAGTTGGAGAGAACGTCCTGTGAATTGGATAAAAAGTATTGCGGTTACTAGTAGTGGACCTTCTCTGGCTTCTTGGTGTGCTGTCATGTTTGAATGAGGGATGTTTGCGGTTGGTAGTGGGTTGATATGCAGAGGAAAACTTTAGTAAGCAGATGCAATACATTTGGCACAGTAAAGAAACAGTAGTACTGGGAGTAGTGACAACTGCAGGTATTTGTAAAAAAAAATCTAAAAGTATAAACATTATAATAAAGTGAATTGAATAATTGAAAAGGAACTACTTACATTTGTTCATGTTTATCAGATGATTGGAATTGTAACAAATAATACTTTAACTGATTTTTCATTTTTATAGTTTTTTGACGTTGACAACTATACAACCGCCAGATAATTTTCAAAGTAAGCTTTTATTGAACAAACCGATGTTTCCATTGCAATAATAGTCTTTGTAATGCATGAACCAATATGAATTTGAGAGTGATTGTCTTTGCTGCAGCTAGAAATGTTTAATAAAATCAAGTATTAGTAAATTATATCAAAAAGCCTATAATTTGCTTAAATTCATCTAAAAATAAAAATGTGTTATAGAATTAAAAAATAATATCATATAGAATCATAGCATAATAAAAGGTGCATAACGTGAAATCATTACATACATAAATGGGATTGCACCATAGTCAAATTAGTGCAATATATATTTTTTTTACATTTAGTAACCTAAATGGCTCCATCAATTATGTTCACATTCTGTATTTACAGGTTTGATAATTGTTTTCTTCAAATTCGGAAAATCCTTCCGTAAATCCAGACGATTTTCCAATCTTTTAGTAACAGGTTTAAAACATGTTTGCAACGTTTTGAACTGCAATAATTATTTCGATTCCGGTCCGGCAATTCGTTGGCTGACAATAAATATAAGATCGGCTGTTCCTCACATGGTTGAGATATATTCGCAATTCTTTGTTGAAGAAAACATAGACGCTATCTAATTTGAAATTTGTCAGAATTTTTTAAAAATAGCGCAACAAAATTATACTGGAAGTTTTACCAGTATATGAATGTTCTGGTTATCCAATTCGCAAATATTTATAACCCCAATAACAGGCAGGTGAAAGTTTTGTACGCTGCATCACATTTTACATCAAAAACACGAATTTGCTCAGTTTACGTCATCATCCCATAAAAAAGCAAGTTGGGAGCAATACATACAGCTTGGTTGGGTAATCAATAAGAACACAGAGAAATAAGGGTGAAAGGAAACCTGCTGAGAAAACTACAACAAGATAACGAAAATTGTAAAGAAAACGGGAGGCCTTTACTCAATATTGGGATGTATAGGCTAACCACATTTTTGAACCCGAAGAATGTGTAAAAGGAAACGCGCGAATTTGTTGGGAGGATGAAATAAGGAAGCGGTTGTTAAAAAGTAAAGAAATCATTAATACTAACGATGAAGATACAAAACTAGAGAAAATATAAATGAGAAATGAAATAGTAAAAAAGCAAGTGCCTTTATAGTCATACTTAGGTTATCCGTGGTGGTTAGGAAGTTAAATGTATCTTATCTATGCAAAATAATGAAATGAAAAGCCTACTTCGCTACACAATTAGCTCGAAAATTGCAGCATCGCGATAGGAGATTATCACTTTTTTATTGATCTAGCTTTCATACTCACAGCGTGAGGCACCATAATAATAAAGCACTCGATTAAAGTCACATGAGGCCTTTTTAAGTTTTGCCTCGCTTATCGCCTGCTCTATATACAACCAAGACCCCCCTAGGCTCTCAGGTTCATCTGCTGCAAGCCAACCTTGGTGGCACCACAACAAGCCACATGACCTTTGGAGATAGCAGCTGCGTATCATCGTCGCAATCGACTTACATTGTAGATATTGTATGTGAAAACACGAAATAGTTGCATTTGCAACGTCTTCTATAAAAAAAGTTGTGGCGGGTGAAAAAAATTGCCAACATGTTAAGGGGCCCTCGAAGAAATTATAAATGATTGATATTCCACTGTAAGGGATGAATTTTGATGAGAGTCTCGATTACCCAATGTTACGTTAAAGATGTCAAAACCTCTCAGAAGAGGTCTTATGTTATCTTTAAAAAAATATCAATTTATTGACACAGCGTTACACTGTAATCAATTGTTAAATTTAGAGCTTTTTTGTGATAGACGAAGCTGACATCACTGTTCTGTTTTTCTGTAAAACAAATGTAATGTAAGTGTGTTCATTTCTGTGCAAATTTTCCAAATTGTCAATGACGCATGCAGACAGGAACTTTGAAACGGTTTATTATTCTGTATTATCTTTATGCCATATTTTTTATTTCATTTGAATTTTAAGTCACGCATCTATCTACGTAGTTGCATCCAATCATAATTGTAGTTTAATTAGCAGACCGTTTTCCTACATGTCCTACCTTGAGCTATTTTTTTGCTCTGTGCTTTAGTCTTTTCACAAGTTTCTCTTGGGCTTCGTCTATGTGTTTTTGTAGTTTTCTAGCCTCCCATATTCGTCGAGTCGATCTTGTTTCTTTCATTCTTGTAACTACGTCTATTAATTTTTATAGATGTACCAAGGACGATTTTGCATACAAAACAAGCATTGCGTTAGTGTCATTTTTATTTCTATATTAATATAACTGAGTAATACTGCAATTTCGCAACACGTTTTAAAATTAGTGCATACTAACTCGACCTACAGATAACAAACAGCCGTAAAAAATGATTGGCTAACAACATTATACTGCTTAAATAATATTTATTGCTTATATGTTTTTACAGTATAGAATTTATGCAACTTTGTAAATACACATTTACTCATGTTTCTTGCAAAGATAGAAACGCTCTTTCATTTCATTTTCAAAAATAAATATTAAAATGCAGCTTCATGGAATTTTCCAAAAACCATTTTCCTTGTGCATGGCAAGCTTTGAAGAGCTATCACGCTGTAAATAACACGTTTAAAAGCAAAGCTAAAGGAAAATTCCGACAAGAGTGAAAAATCCTGGGCATCAGCGCTATTTTCGACCCCAGCTGACACGGCCGCTAAGAAAAATGGGGACCGGACGTCAGGCGGAATTTCATCATGATAAGGTCAAAAAGGTGAATTTCAAGCTCCCATTTAAAATGCAGCTGCAGCTACTTGTGTAATCATTAGGAATAATTAAAAAAATCATTAATGGCGGCCTTGCCTCCTTGTGTAACGCCGATAACCCCTTGCACCCACGTTAAAAATTTGCTAAACGACATAAGACATACGAACAAAATATTGACTCGATTAGGGGCTAAAGTTTACTCTTAGTTGCAGAATAAAAATGACGTTTTAACAATCGCTAGTAGATTTGAAGACTTATGTTGAAGGAATGCAATGCACAAAAAATATATAAAATATTTAAAATACAATACTAAAACGGTAGGTAAATAAAGCCCTCACAAACAAAATTTTGTTACGTGGACAATAGCACCCCTAGTGGTAGATACAAGGAAGTAAGTAACAGGCCGATTTGGGTATACAGAGATGTTGTTAAACTCAATACTTGCTGAACTGGCAAAACTGCTTAATTACAAATAGATACATTTGCATTGTATCCAGTATTTATATATGTATAGTTAGTAAGTAAAAGTGTGTAACACTTTCCATCATAATACTGAATATAAAAGTAATTAAAAATCCTGCTTTAAACTTCCATGTTTTCAAAAATATAACACCAATATTTGTGTGCATCGTATCCGAACGTAACATGGGTTTATCGGCCATCTTTGCAGCTCCCTGTATATAAATGTAAATATCTCATGATTAATTCTACTTTATTTAATAATAACTTGAATGTTGTGGTATTATTGACTTTGAACCTTTGCCCTGGCCAGGCAAAATTTAGCCAAAATACTTTTTTCAATTAAATACTTGCCCCTTCTAGGTCAGAAACTGAGGGTTCGGTTAATTATACGAGTGAAGATAGAAAGAGAACTGCATAAACAAATGTATTGCTGCGATCGGGCTTTATTTTAATATTAATTGCACTTACGCTTTAGGTCACTAATACTTGCTATGATCTTGCTATAATATAATAGCTTGATAATTAATAAAACCTTAATCTTAGAGTTCTATCATTTTTTTAACGAATCTGTAACTTACCTTAGCATTCTCTTGAGCATATGTTAGAATTAACTACATTAATCAGACTTTTATCTCAGGTTACTGTCATAAGTTAATACAATATGAGTTATCTGAATACACTCAAATAAATCAATCACAAGTAGGGATAAAAACATTAATTTATTAGTCAGGTAAATACAAAAATTGAGTAGTCACAACTATATAATTGAAATTTATTAATAATCTGATTTTATTCAATAATTCAAATTACCTTGGTTTTAACCTTTAGTGAAACGCGGTACTTTAAGTAACTCCTTAAGCATTAGCTGTTACTCTTAGTTACTGACGCTTACAAATCATCAAACCAATTGTTACATGAAAATGTTTACAATAATTATACGGATTTTATCAATAGAAAACTGAGCTCTACCTTTTTAATGTCGTTTCTGTACAGAAAATAACTTTAATACACTCACGATTCGATACTGTGGTGCTTTCTATGCTGCTGATTTTCTCAGAGGGAATTTACGTTCCGTAGTGTAACTCCTACTCTTCTGAACTGCTTGTAGCTCGCTAAATGGGCTGCATACGGTCCTGATGTCCCGCTATTGACCTTGACTGCGTAGTAGACGGCTTTTAGATTGTTTTGGTTATGCACTGGTTCAAACACTATTTTAACTTGCTTTCGCAATTCATCACTCCACTGCGCGTGGTAATTACTAATACGACGCCCTAAGTTAACACTTTCACAATGGGTGTGTAGTTTACGCCCAATAACCGTTCAAACAATTAAATTAGAAGGAGCTAAGATTGTAAACAACCTCGTCTTTTGCAAATGTATTGGTTCCCTAGTTTGTTATTAACAACCCTGTATCGCCATCTTCGGGAAAACGATCAATTGCTTGTAAGTAACAGCTTTGTATGATCTAATTAACTAAAACTGCTGTCAACGTAACCTTTCAAATCTGCTATTTTTGGGTTATGACTACACTTTCTAATAAAACACATCTTTCGAAATTTCATATTAGTCCAGATTTTTATCTGCCATACTAACCTAGGTAAGTGACACCATTTCAATACATTATTTGCTATATTTTACTAATATGATGTTTTTTCAAATTGCAACTGTCACTGTTCAGACAACGTTTGGTATGTCGGCAGATGTTTTCAATGAATCCCAATTCTGAGCGTAATTCAACACCTGGCATTGCATTATTAGGATACAACACATCTTATTAGACAAATCTATCAACTTTACTAGCGCAAAAAGGCTTAATCGTTTAACTTTATGTTAAGAAACGCTAGCTTAGCTTTTGCGTAGGTAAATTCTTTCAAATCAAAAATTAACGCATGACTTAGATAATTCGATTTCAGGTTCTCTTTTCTAAAAGGAGGCCAACACACGATCATTAAAAAATCACCTAGAAGTAAGCTTTTAGCTTTAATTACCCTATTTATAATTAAATTAATGCATAAACTGTTAGTTTTGAACCTTTATTTATATACAGGGTGTCCCTAAAAAAGAGGTCAATCCGTTAACCACATATTCTTTAAGCAATATACAAAGTTGCTTAGTTTAGCCGCTAGAGGGCTTCAAAAACGATTAACGTTTTTAAATTTTTTCAAATAAGACGAAAAATATTTGATGGATTTTATTCATTTTTGGCCATACGTTTGTATCAGTAAACCACAGCTTTCTGAAGAATAAACCCTAATTTCGTCATATATACAGGGGGTTAAAAAATATGTATGGATAATCTATTGTGACGAAGTTTTCAAACACTCTGTAATTTTATAAATTAGGGTTTATTCTTCAGAAAGCTGTGGTTTACTGGTACAAACGCATGGCCAAAAAATGAATAAAAACTATCAAAGATTTTTCGACTTATTTGAAAACATTTAAAAAAGTTAATCGTTTTTAAAGCTCTCTAGCGGCTAAACTAAGCATAGGTAGTATATAGGTAAGTTGAGTTAAAAAATCATATTTTTGCTCTAGGAATATGTGGTTAACGGATTGACCTCCTTTTTAGGAACACCCTGTATATACGATATCGTACCACAATAATATATTGTTCTTTATATATACAAGTCAAAATTATATTTACTATTGTAATAGGAGCTTCACTTAAAAATATAATAATAGTAGGGTTTCAAATAAATTATAAAATTTATAATTACGGCAAGGGTTACTACACTTTATGAATTGTGTAGTTTCGATAAAGAGCTGCCTGTCAAATTCAGGCCAAATTAAAAAAATGTAATAATAATTACCAAAAATAAATAGTTTATTGCTCTTTCTCTATTTTACTTATTTGAAATAACTTAGGGCTTAGCTCCGGTGAACATGAAACAAATCTTAACTCAGGGGGCCGGTTCACAAAATAAGTAGAAAACTTTGTATAACAAATAATTACTTGTATAACAATTACTCTCAATTATTAGGGCAAATGCACCACTCCCAACTGACATTTAAATAACCTCTCAATTTAGTGCAATGCACAAATGATCCATCAGTGCCAAAATATCGTAAAATTGAATTTTCAAACACCAAAATGGCAAGAATGCATCAGGTAAATACAATTAATTCTGTGACGTAGTAACGGCTAACCTCGTTTTGTTTCAGGATGACGCCAAAACTCATGCTCAGATATGCTGCAAATTCCGCGTCAACTCGCACTTTTAGGGATGCTATCAAAATTATTGGAAGCTGCATCGACCTGGGATTCTGGAAACACGTTGAAATTCTCCGCGAAGGTCTATTCTTGACGAACCCCAGTTTCTACGACGCTGTACGAATTCCTTGCTGTGAAATTTTACCTTTTTGAAAAGGTGCTCCGCTGTTGGTTGGCATATTCGACGGACCCCACAGCGAATATTTTCTTGGAAATGGGTTGCTGGTCCTAATTATTTTACCCACGGGTTGCTAAAGCTTTCCTCTCCACGTAGCACCAAACATATCTGCCTTTCGAGGTCTGGAATTGCCTCAAAATCGTCACCGAAGTTGGCTTGCACTCAACGCCGCACCAGGTGGGAACTTGCTGGCCTAATTGCACTATCTTTGAAACTCCTCCACTTTTGAAAACTACACCCACAGATGCCCAGCAAGAATGGTAAAAACTCCAACACAAATTTGACTCAACAAAATTACTTTTTATTATTAATTTCTGTACAAAAAGTGAAGCTTAACTTGCACCCCACCTGAAATTTTTCAGCGTGTTTTATTAATTATGACAATTGACTGTCTCGTAACTAAGCAACTAGATTTTCAATTTTTTAAAAGAAATTAGGTTTGATTACATGTTTGGACTACAGTTTTGATGTCATGTCTTTGCATTTTTACTAAATTGTCCTTTTCTTGGGATAAATGTCACCACACTTCGCTCAGCTTCTAATTTTCACTTTGGTTTATAATGCACTGATACACTTGAGTTCGTTTAACATCTCACTAATTGTCTTTCGATCGGTTGCCTTACATTTTTCTATTGTTCTATTGTAATTATTGCTTTGCTAGCACTTTTTTCGTTTACCTTTCAGTTAACTTGCAGTTTGCTGGCTTATAAACTTTTAATACATAACGCTCATACAATTTATATACTTAACAAATTATTCTGTAGGTATCATTTTATTCACATTATGTTTGATGTTGCTAAGCTCACATCCGTCAGTTACAAATTAAATTGCATTGACCCTTCCGAACATTTATCATACCTAAAACTCTGAACGTAACCTTTTTGAAACCCGCCTTACCTCATGCTAACGTTTATCCCTCCTATTATTAGTTACTGCTGCTCACATCAAGTGCACTTATTAATGTAAAGTACTGATTATCTTGCAATAAATAAAATATTTAATTCTGTGCTCATTTTGACCTTATTCATTCAGTTACTTAGGCAATCAGAATTGCTGTGGGCAGTGTACCAATGTACTATATAGGTCTATATACCACCCAAGACAAAAATCAAAGACAACCTTTTATAGAGATTTTTAACATTATTTCATTACATTAAACAATTACATTTACTGTATCAATTGTGATTTAGAGCAACGTCTAAACAAGTTAACAATTAGGTTGGAAACACATTTACAGCGGATCATATTAACCGTCCCAGTTTTTTGGGGAAGTACTTCGTGTTGCGTATCTTCTCTCGATAATTTCATGGCTTGCCTCAAAAATAAATCTTATTCGGAGTCAAAACAGTTTCCTGTTCGGATATTCGGATTAGAATGCTATGAGAACAGTTGATGAAGTAAAAACTTAGAATAAAATAACTCAAGGTAAAAAGATCAAAATTGCGACCTGGAATGTCCAAGGCCTAGTAATGCAAGCTGAAAAACTTAGCACTGTCGAACATGGAGTCCAGACCATAGACATCGTCAGTCTGAGCGGAACTTATTGAAAAGACAACGGCCATTTTACCTCTAAGAACAGCAACGCATTTATTTCTCTTGGCATGAAAATTACTCCATAAATGGAGAAGCAGTAAGGATCTCCAAAAATAGCAGCAGTCCGCGCTGGGCTGTAATCCAATACGTAACAAAAATTTTTGACCAGGAGAATAGATGCAAAACCGTGTACAAAGCATTTCATCCAAGTTTATGCCCCCATTCTAAAAGAAAGGAAGATGTAGTTATCAACTTTTACCAAAAACTTAGTGCAGTCGTTCGTGAACTTCCGAATAAGGAAATAATAGTCATTCTAGGCGATTTTAATGCCAGAATTAGCAACGCAGTTAAGATAATCTCATTAAACACGTTGTGGGAAAAATCAGATTGGGTACCAGCAATAAATCGGGCTAAACGCTTCCGGTTTTTTGTATTGACAACAGCTACACTGTTATAAATAGTTTTTTAGATCACCATCCTAGATGGTTACAGAAGGGTATCTGTGTTAGGTAAATAAAAGACCCAAATCGATTACAATATCATACTGCTTCAGAGCAGATGAAAATCAAGTATAAGTAAACGAGTAACGAGTAACTTCGACCCGTTATTTACTTTTGGTGTCGTGGGGAGCCAAGGTTTCACTTTACATTGAAACAGGGGCGACTGGTGTGGAACGTTGCATTTAGCTGTAGGGCTGCTCTTCGGGTTCTTGCAAGTTTCCAGCTGGAGCCCGCATTACCATATTCCCTACGATAGAGATTATGGAGTCCCCTAATGGGCTAAGCTGACGTTGGTACATTGTAATGATTTGCAGGTGTCCCTCTTGCTACAGGAAGCGGTGAAGCCTGTAAGGACATTTTTAATTGTTAGAAACGTACGGTTATTTAGCATTATTTTCTCGGTTCCGAATTACGTTTCCCCATATATTTAAGCGTCTCGGGTCGTCCGATTGCAGTCCACGGTTTTAAGCACACTCATTCTGGTGTATCGCTGTTTCGGTCTGTTGGCACGCAGAAAAACCCCTTGTTGATATATCGATCCGTCTGGCGAGGGCAGAATGTAAAGGATAGTTGCCGTGTGTTGAAGAGAGCGAGCACGAGGTCTTGCCCCGCCATTTTTTGATGCGGCATTTTGCAGACAGCATCGATCCGGCGTGGCAAGAAGCAACAGGTTGGGGAAAGTTGTTTTTCAGCCCCGCGTGGACCTGGCCACGCGAGGTATTGCGTTTGTTTAATGTGGTTTGTTCCTTCAGTGCTTGGGTATACCGCCTGTTTTGTTCCGTACACAAATGTTGTGTTCCGCATTTCTTAGACTCTTTATGAACTACACCTGGTAGCGTTGGTTGTTGGGCGAACTTAACGTCGTTGGCCGTTGTAAGCCTTTGAGTTTTGTATTTAGCGTGAGGGACAACCACGATAATACGTCGTTTGGACGGATTCTTTCTGAAAACTCATTAGCAGCTTATCATATTTCGCGTAGCCATCGTTTTGTCGTCCTGCCGTTTCGTGAAGGCTTCTAAGCTTCTTAAAGGTACCATTTAGATTGTTACTTTTATAGTGGGAATTTAAGTGCACATGGTGTTTCGCCAAAGTGTAAACCAGTTTGCGTAGCGTTGCGCCCTTTGCTTAATTGATTGTTTAGACTGTTAGTTGTTTACCTGTCATTACAATTCATTTACCGTCAGTTTACATGTTCCTGGTTAACTTTACCTAGTGGCAGATTAAAATGCGTCGTAACTGCAACTTGCTTAGTTGAATACTGCCTTTGGTTGCTGTTAATTGATTCAGTATTTCGATAGTTTAATGTTGATACCGTTTACCAGTAATTTCAATAGTTGATGTCAAGTTTACCGAATATTTTAATAAATTAAGACGTTAATCAATTTACCTATCTAATGTTTACTAACCCATTTCATATTTTTATGTAACTTGTATGCATTTAATTATTTTTGCTAATACGTGTTTGTTAACTGTGGTTTACTTTTGTTATTATGCATGCGATATGTATGTGTATTTTTACAGTTGTAAGAGGGGCTTAGCTAGCTGTTCAAGTAAGTTCTTCGAAAGGTAGGCTCGTGGTGCTATACTTGGCTCGCTGACCAGAATACTGCCAAGGTTATAGTCGAAAGGTGAACGCGTTATGCTTCTACTTTTCCTCAGAGGGTTCGCCTATGCATTTTTCCCTAGTATGGAATCGTGGTGGCGCCTTATCATTTTAGATCTGTTTTTCGTTTATTAGGCCGTTGCCCTGTGTGATCTCGTGTCGGACCATCCCTCGCTCCACTGAATTTAGTCGGCAACTCTTTTGTAACAGGCTGGGACAGCAGTCCTATGTAAGACATTTCCGATTTGGAGTTAGCTTACGCGCTAGTCGTTTAGCTTTGTTTTCTTTGTCTTAATACCGGTTTAGCCTGTAACAAGGCGTTCTAGGGGTGTGCCATGAAAATGGACAATTACTATAGGCAAAATTCACAACCGATGCGGGCTTAGTAAACGTGAAGAACTTGTAGGAGACCCCGTAACCGGTGTCTGGCTTGATAAGGGGTAGCGGTTAGGTGCCTCAAAGTCAAAGCCCACAACCGATGCCGGCTTGGTGGGCTTAGGCTTCTGGAGGAGGTTCGCGATCGTAGCTCGAATTCGAGCAACTCTCCGACGGGCTGCTGGAACATTGGGCGGCTTCAGGTTTGCTCCACAGTTGACTGCATGTGCTGGAAGCTGGCGAGACTGCAGCTCCGGATTCAATTCTACTTTTGTACTCCTCGCTGATAAATTATCCTCTGGGGCAGCCTGGGAAAAACTGCGTTTTCGTGATATGGACAGGTTTACGTTTTCCTGTTATTGGAATTGGTTGCTACCTGTAGGTTAAGACTTCTAAATGTGGCTCAAGCGGGATACGGGCAGAATTGGACGTTTTATTTGGTAATAGGGTAAATTAAACTTTGAAAATACATTTGCGTATGCAAAATCAAAAGGTGCGAATGATTGATTTTGAAGCAGGTAGATATCGAGGTGAAAATTTTTATGAATAATTGAAAAGAAAAGTTCAAGACTAACAATAATAGGAAATCACCTTTATCTGGTAGACAGACCGATAACACAAAAGAGAAAGATTGGAAGAGCTCGTACGTGCAAATTTCTGGTAGATGCATAGCGAACAGTGCCGCTTACCATTGAATATTTTGCTCTGCAACTTTTATATTGTGTATGCCTGTACTCGATCTAACGCATGCAGGCCATGCGAGCTAAACGTTAACAGGTGGAGGCTCAGGTAAGTTCGCAGCTTTACCAACTTCAACGATAGCCTTTGCCGAGATCCTTTTCTTCTGAAATAGGGAATATCAATTTTCCCTTGCTGTGAGAAGCATAATCCAGCGACGCCCAAAAAATAATAATTACCTTATTTCGGTGTCTCTCCTGAACGTACCAACTTTTCAAAGTTTAAATAATTCTATAAAATTGTATATTTGCTTTTCTTTCTTCTACCTCTTATACTAGACCAGTAGCATGTTTAAATTCACGAAGTTGGGGTATATTTACTTGATATTCTAATTTGTTAGTATCGACAGTCTTCTGTAGATCGTGGAGAAATGCTCCTGTTTTATTTGCTTAAGACAAAATCCCAGCTTGCTTTATCTTGTATAAGTGCATATAAAGAAACGGTGACCAAGAAACTTGCTGTAAAATCAAAATAAAATATCTACAATTATTTTTTCTCTTTGTAATACAACTTGCTATATATTCCTGTATGCAATTTATTGTTATTTTACAGAAAAAAGTGGGTTAAATCGACTCATATTCGAGTTAGAAGATGTAACAGGTCAATTAAAAGCTCCATCGATTGGGCACATATTTGAAAAAGCATTGCCACCTAGCTCAATAGCAATGATGCATCTCCTAATGTTAAATAACTCTATTGTTGCGTATAACTGTATCATAAACCGAATGTCCATTTGCACCTGTATTTACAAGCGCAATAATATTAAATCACCAACAACTCTACCACGCTTTTATATTGAACAAATATAATGTATCTCTACGTACAAAGGTCTGTTTCTATTATGCACTTCTTTTAACAATAATTAAAGCCGCGTTCAAACAGCTATTTTTACCTTGTGTTCACATTAAACATAACTAACTGAAAACTCTGTCAACGCGCACAGAAGTATAATATGACAAAACTCTCTTACAACTGCTTGAAATGCTGCTTTTGTGTCTGACAAGTTACTGCGCATATGCTAAGATTTAGTGCATTCCAAACACAAGAAGGGCCCACCAAACGCGTTTGGCGTGGTATTACTCACTCAAAGCCTGCTTCTTGTGCCGCTAATTGCAATATTACTACCCACCTGCGGCGATGCTTTTACACTTGATAGCTGTCGCTTTCTTTGCATGCCACTAGTTTAACGTTTCCCTGCGCTGGTAGCTCCCTATGGGTCGTACGGTTTCTGCTTCTACTTAGCATGGTATCGTACTTCAAATAAAGCAGAAACCCTAACGGAAATGGCAGCATGAAATTATAGAAGAAAACCTGCTAAGATCGACAGTGTCCAAATGCAATCAAATAAGAAAATGTCAATAAGCACTGTCGATAGTTACGCATGAATAATACCCTAAATCTAGATTAACAACTTAAGATATAAAAGAAAGGAAATTAAGAACAACAGATAAATCATAATGAAGTAATGAAAAGAGATTTATCTCTTACTCCAATTCTTACTGCTCTCATTCCATATACTGCAACGTAACGGAGTCTTTAAATATTTTTCTTTCGGTTGCAATTGCCATTTGTGTGTGGCTCAGAAACCACGGTTCAAGATTGCCTGATTAAGTAGACATGAGCACATGTCACATACGGGTGCTCGGCTGCCGTGGCTTTAGTTGGTGCAGCAGTTACTACAGTCAAAATCCATAGGCGTGCTGTAACTAAATATGTGTAAATACAGAATGATGTGCTATTTACTCGATGTGCTCAATGCAAGATATTCGATCGGACGGTATTCCACAACTCTTCATCTGAAAAGCCTATCACCACTTAAGTTAAGCCTTAAATTATATTTACAGCTCGCTTTCAGGGCCTTCAGGATCCAAATTTTCTGGGTACGCAAAGACTTGACGTTTGACGCCTTCTTTTCGCTGACCCACGGGTCTAGACCACAACGGCCACTGGACACAACGGCCACACGTAATTTTGCATGGACATATCGGCCACACTGGACACAACGGCCAAAAGCGATATGTGGACACAACGGCCACCTTGGACGTATCGGCCACAGGGTTAGCTGGACACAACGGCCACTCTGGACACTACGGCCACATTTCAGACGTGGACACAACGGCCACAGTGGACACAACGGCCACTGGACACAACGCCCACACAGAATTTTTGTATGCCCATATCGGCCACAGTGGACACTTCGGCCACTTATCAGACGTGGACACAACGGCCACACTGGACACAACGGCCACTGGACACAACGGCCACACAGAATTTTTGTATGCCCATATCGGCCACAGTGGACACTTCGGCCACTTATCAGACGTGGACACAACGGCCACACTGGACACAACGGCCACTGGACACAACGGCCACACAGAATTTTTGTATGCCCATATCGGCCACAGTGGACACTTCGGCCACTTATCAGACGTGGACACAACGGCCACACTGGACACAACGGCCACTGGACACAACGGCCACACAGAATTTTTGTATACCCATATCGGCCACACTGGACACGTCGCCCACATAGCAGACCTGGACACATAGGCCACCGTGGACACAACGGCCACTTAGCGGACGTGGACACAACGGCCACCGTGGACACATCGGCCACATATCACAGAGGGGGATAAATGCAAGGTTTGCCCGCTGACATAGCTATACAAAATGAGCAAAGCCGGTCGCCTAACCCGCCTGGACTTTCCTGTACTTTAGAAAATCTATAAAAACAGAAAACGGATGGAAGTGCTCAGTTGTAATAACTAAACACATTTAAATTTGATTCAAAACGACTTCACACACCACCAAAAGTGCATCATGTTACTTGATATGCATCGCTGCTGACGTCAAATAACGCAACCATCCGACGCGCTGTGTTTTACCGTTGATCGAGGTATTTGCCAATGTTGCTTATTGTACCTCGAAAACTAAACACCCTGTATTGTTATGTGTTGATCCCATTCAGTATTAGTTACGTGCATGTCTTAATAATATGTTTATCAACACCTAGCTACTAGTTGTCTATATAATTATTATTGCTTCATATTGCGTCATTTATTGCATCATAGTCTCTAGGGTATAAAATAACATAAATCCATTAATTCTGAAATCATTAATAACGCGTGATCTGTGATCACCTAGCATTTTTGTTTATTTTGCGAATTTTAGAAGTAGTAAGTTTTTCCATAATGTAATCTGAAGTTCGTCATAATTATCTTCTTCTTCTTCTTCTTCTTTTATAAATAAAATTCAAAGTATGTGTGTATGTTTGGTATACAAATCCACACCGCAGCACAGATCACTTTTAAAATTCACAAACGGGTACTATGAGCGTGTGGGATGGCATAGAGGTGGTCCCAGTCGCTAACTATTAACAAATATTATATCTTTGTGATATTAACCACACAAACTTCTGACAACTGTCATATTTTATTTGACTTTCTTCAAAGGTATGCATAATTTTATGAATTTATCTAAATTTTTGCAATTATTTACTTTAATAGACCTTTCCAAATCGTAAAAGTATAAGTGATATACAGGGTGTATTAGAACGTGCGGCTAATAATTACCGCACGCAATTCTACGTTGAAAAACAAGCAAAAAACTTTAACGCCAATTTGGTCTTACACGAAGAGTCTTTAAATTATAAGCACTTAAAGGTTTTTTAATTTGGCAACGCTGTACAATTTAAAGCTAAGAGACAAGCATTTAGTTACCCTTGATCGTATATGTTTGTGATTCTGCAATTAAATCAAGTATGTGTTTATGTTTTTCATGGATATCCTCTAAAATTATTGAAATAATAGACAAATCAAGATTGAATGCGTTTTATTTAAATTAATACTCTTTTTTATTATACCTGCATCAGAATCGCCGTTTAAAGCACGCCTGAGCGTGCGAATACAGGCGATTAAAGCTCGCCGAGCTTTAAAGGTTGTCAAGGAAACGACTGAATGCAACAACGGACATGGACGCGACAAAAACGTAAATAATTCTCGTAACTATAGTAGCAATATTATTATGCCCTCTCGATTTATCACGACAAAAATTATTTCTAAGTTTTTAGTACGTAATTTATTTCCAGTATTGGAGGTATAATAAAAAATAGCGTAAAGTATTCGTGGATAACTGGTCTTTAAAACACTTGCTCTGTTTCGAGCACTCCGGCTACGCCGTCGTGCTCGAAAACCCGCGCGTGTTTTAAAGACCTTGTTATCCACTCATACTTTAATATACTATTTTGGCTACAATAGCTGTTCAAAATGAGCACCTCTAAATTCTACACATTTGGTACACCGAGTAAGAATGTTTGGTATTAGATTTTGCAGCATTTTACGATTGTGTATTTCTCTAACTGCATTATTTATCCGTTCAATAAGTCGCTCTTCGGTTTCAATTTCTACTTGATAAACATGAGCTTTTAAAAAGCCCCAAAAGAAAAAGTCTAGGACATTTAGGTCGGGACTTCTTGCGGGCCATGGTATCGGAGCATCACGCCCGATCCACCGCTCTGGAAAGTTTTGATTTAACCAATCCCTAGTTTCAAGCCCGCAGTGGGCTGGAGGTCCATCTAACTGAGCCCACATATCTCTCCTGAAAAGTAACGGTACTTCTTCCAATAATCCCGGTATCTCGTTGTTAAAAAAATTGACAACATTTTCGGCGTTTAATCGACGAGGCAAAATGTGTGGCCTTATTAGTCTATTTTCCATTATTACACACAACTGTCACATGACTGATATCATCCAATGAGAATCATGCATTTTTTGAAAATCGACCAATCCCTAACTGATTAGCTGATAAGCGCCCGTGGGCTGCTTACCAAGCGATAAGCTCCCTAGGGATGATTATCGACCCCGTAGATGGTGTCATAATTAGAAATATAAATGCAAGAAACAAGCAATTTGAATTTTTTGGCATTATTAGATCAATTTTAAATCATAATTCGTACACTGGTTTTGTGTAATAATCTTCAAAATATAAACGCGGGCAACACACTTACTTACATATAATTTTGCCCGTGCCAAGAGTCATCGTGCTGGTTGCCCTTAGAAAACTGCCCTCGGGCAGTTTTCATTGCAACCAGCACTCGACCCTTGGCGTGTGAAAAATGATCGGTAAGTATGTATGTCTTTCCCTTGTTATATTACTATTGATAATTCCAGCCCATACATTGACGCTGAATCTAAACTGGTGATTGATGGAAGACATAAGGGTTTTCATCGGCCCAGTGGTGCATATTGTGCATATTAAACATTCCGTTACGGGTAAATGTGGCGTCATCCGTCAATAAAATGTTTTCAATGAAAACCGGGTTGACTGCGTGTTACCGTAATAACCATCTGCAAAACACCATCCGTCGCGGATAATCTTCCGGAAGCAACTCATGGACTAGCTGGAAGTGAAACGGATGTAAGAGATTTTCTCTTAACACTCGATGTACAGCAGTATGGCTAATATTAAGTCTTCGAGCTACAGAACGGGTACTTTGTCAAGGTTCGTCTTCAAATACCTGTAAGATGTTTTTTTCTATTTCGGGTTGTAATACATGTCGTGGTCGCCCTCCACCAACTCCCTGCATAGGTTCTATTCTCCCTGTTTCTCTTCAGCGCCGATCTAGTCTTTCAATAACATGAGCATGAGGATTTCTCCAGTTTACATAACGTTCGGCATAAAAATTTGAAGCTTGGTGACAATTACCTCCACATTCGCCTAATATCAAATACATGTCTACGTATTCAGGAAAACTGTATGCCATGTTTTTTCCCAAAACCAAAAACACAAAACTGAAGAATCAAACAAGGAACAAAGTAAGTTAGAACAATAATAACAGGGAATAACTAATAAATAATGAGTGAAGCAGGTTTTACGAAAAGAAAAGTGACTTTTACAAGTGTCAAAAATGACATTAATACATCCAGTTATGAATTTTTTATTGTTACATTTTAAAAATAAACCCACCTTATAATGCATAGTTGCAACGTCTTCCAAAACTATAAACCGCGAAGATTTTGCATTCTTAAATATTAAATTATACGTAAACTAATTACCAAAATGTTATAATTTATATTTGATTACCTATTTTAATTGTTGAATTATGTGTTGTTGATACTATTTAAATCTATTTCTCAACCAAAGTTTGAGCATTAATAACTCCTTAACCAAAGAGTTAACTCTAAAATGGCGTGGTGTATTTATTAGCCGCATGTTTTAATACACTCTGTAAAATTAGGTATTGTATGTATTTATATTTCTTTAATATTTTGACCAATAAAGAGCCTATAGAGGCACTAACATTCGATTTTAACACCCCCATAGAGAGCGCCTGAGTGAAATTCTGGCACCTAGCAAAAAAATAAAATATAGCTAATACCCAAATGCATTATAAAATCTATACAAAAACGTGTGGCCAGCTTTTTTGTAATATTTTTTTGAAAACGTTGAAATACTTAAAAATAAAAACTCGCAAAAATTTATTAAGAAACACAATTAGACTTTTCTAAAAGAATAGGAAATTCCCCTCCTTTTAAGGTAAACAATATGTTAAAATTCCCTGACTATACAATTTTTCATTTTTGAATAAATAAACTGCAGTTTTTCCATGTATTTATTTATATTTGTTTATTGTAAATGAAACAAAATGTGCGTTCATACAATTCGCTGCGGCGCGGCGGTCTCGCTTGGGTGTCGCAAAACGTCAGGCGAGTCGCGTGCCTGCGGTGGTACGGCCGCTACTCGGGATCCAGGAAACCTTGTAGAATGTAGAAAAAAAAAATCCAAGGAAAATTGCTAGCATTTAATCATACAGGTCACTTCCATAGTTACCAATGAAATCAATAGATTAGAGCGTTTATTTTACGAGTTAACATACGAATTTGAATTAGGTACTTGCTAATAATAAACTTTAATTTTGTTACGGGAATGTAGGTATGCAACTAAAAAGTAGCTACGTACATAGGCGTAACTTGGGAGGGGCCAGGGGGGACATTGCTTCCTCTCCCCTACCCCCAAATTTTGATTTTAAAGTGAAGTGCAGCATTTTTTTGCAATTTAGGTTTAAAACTGTTGTGAAGTCTTGATTTTGTCCCCCCAAAGTGATGCTCCAATTTACGCTCATGGCTACGTAGGAACAACTTGTGTGTTGTATCTTTTTTTCAGTGGCATACATTAGGATAACTTTTAATTATCTTTTTGACAAGTAATAATTCCTATGTTAACTCGTCTCATTTGTAACTATGGAAATGACCTGTATGATTAAATAGTGGCATAGAAACGAAACGCTTATGTTAACTATTAAAATAAATTCCCTGTATACTCAACACTATTAATAAATTAAAATTTGACTGCTGCCCGATTCGATATCGGTATAGTAATATTTATTTATGTATCAAGGACGGCAATATGGTTTTTACGGAAGAGTTTGCAATTGCTGGCCAAGGCGATAACTTTGGCAAGCAAGCAGGCGACGCCATAAAAACCAATCTATGCGCATATTAACTTTTTCTGTCATAATTTGTAAAAATTCTGTAAAAGGCTTTACCCAGAACATTCCTCGTCATTGTGACAATAAATAATTTTAAAAATCAAATTAAGTTATTAGTAAAAATATCTTCACGTTTCTAATAAATTAAATAAATTTTCAAATAAAAGAAAATACCGGTGGTCGAATTCGAAAGGCAGGCGGACAGTGTGTGCAGCCCCAACGTTTAGTGCGATATCCTAAGGGAACGTGCAATTTCTATCTAAGACACGGAGGACCGGCTTCTCTAATTTCTCCGTCGCAGGTATATTTAGTAACCGCTAATTTATGCCGCGTTTTTGTATTGTAAAAAATTTATTCTGTATCTATTCGCTCCCATTTTTTGTAAGAATAAAGCCTGCACTATGTACAAATTATTACTTGTATTTATTACTAAGTTGAATGAAAAATAAACACGCTGATATGTGCGACGCGCGGTTGTATTTAAGCGAAGGGTATTATTGTGGAAACTTTTTGAAATTTTTGCGACCTTATCTTTTATTTGTTGGGTTCTATTTTCGTCACGTGTAAGGCCTGATCTATGTGCAAATTACTACTTTAATCTATTTCCCACTTAACGCAAATTTAAATAAAATTTAATATTTTAAGGTGCTCACCCTGTATGTATTTGTATGAAATTGCACCGGTTTCATGCGAGGTAGATATACAGGGTGATTTTTTGAAAACGATCCACCTGAGATATTTCAGAAACTAAAAGGAAATTAAAAATTTCCGAAAACAGGTACACTTATATGTCAAGAGTGAAACGGTTTGACCTATGATTCACACTTTTGACGTTTACCCCTGCGCCCCCACGAATACCTCTCCAAAAATTTTAAATGGAATGACCCATCGCGTGGTATCTCAAATGCAAGCGTATCTTATAAGGATTATGGTGATGTGTCGCTTGCGCATTTTTTGTTATTTAGCATTGAGAAATGATCAATTTTTTCAGCAATAGAGTACACCATTTTTACGGAAACCAATGTAGTATGTAGGTGAAGCTGACTAAACGGAAACAACTAATGTGACAGTTTGTTAGACAAAACGTCAACGGCTTGCTTTCTTTTTTTCCACTCCTACCTGATTAAAATTAGGTTTCGATGGCGCTTACCGTTCTCCTCAAGTGGCAATGATAAACTTTCTCATAAAATGTATGAGAAAATAAAAAACGTGGGCAAGTGACACATCACCATAATCCTTATAAGATAAGCTTTCGTTTGAGATACCACGCGATGGGTCATTCCATTTAAAATTTTTGGGGAGGTATTTGTGGGGGCGCAAGGGTAAACGTCAAAAGTGTGAATCATAGGTCAAGCCGTTTCCCCCTTGACATATAAGTGGACCTGTTTTCGGAAATTTTTAATTTCCTTTTGGTTTCTGAAATATCTCAGGCGGATCGTTTTCAAAAAATCACCCTGTATTATGTATGCAAAATATCGTCTTCCTCCGACAAATAGTTTTTGAGCTATACTACCAACAGACAGACAGACAGACAGACAGACGGAATTAAGAACACCTCTTTTTTGCATAGCGATCGTGAAGGTCGTTTTTTTTAACGAAAAATCGTATTGAAAGTTCCACTTTTTTAACGCAAAAATCGTGAAAAAATTACACTTCTTTAACTATTTTATTGAAATGTCAATTTGACAGTTGTCAATTCCGAAGTCCTTTTCGACTAAATTTCGACCAAGAGATCACTATGCAAAAACACTACGTGTACAACATCTTTTGAAAGTCCTTTTTTTCATTCATTTGCTTGATTAACTAGGGCTTCGCCCTCGTTATCAAACTGCAAATTTATGAAAAAAGTATGACTTTCAAAACTAGTTGTATAAATTACTATTTGGTCATCTAGGGATCTTGAAACGTGAAGATCTGAAGAAATCTCGTCTTTCAGACGAGAGAAGTAATAAAAAACGAGTATATCATGAAAAATTAAGAATTTAAGCCTTTCCTTAATTAATAATTGTGAAAATGAATAGTAATGCTTGAACAGTCATGCGAATGAATAGGTCAATTGCTTGCTGAAGTAGAAAATTTTTAGGGGCGAAAAAAAGTTTATAATCAAGTTCATTAAAAAAATACGCTTTTCAAAAAAATCCAAAACAAGAAGCGGAAGTTAGGCATGTTTTTTTTTGTAGCATTTTATTATAAGCCAAATTTTGCAGATCTGAGTAGCGGATAGGAAAGAAGACCGAAAAGTGCAAACGTTTTTCCCGGACTCTCTAACTGCAAAATGGCGATCGCAATAAATATTTCAAAATTTTTATTTTAACGCCTCATAAGTCAAAAATGAGTTATCTGATCAGTTTTCACGACAACTTGTTTAAAAGTCCTTTTACGGTACTATATCATGAAGGAAATTTATTTTCGAAAATCTAGAAACGGTCCCAATGGCGTTTTTTCAATTTTTTTTAAATTTTTGAAAAGTTATTACAAAAAACTGCCCCTACGATTTTGATTAATTTTTTTACATTTATCACAGCTTGGTATTAGCTACATTTTGTTTTTTTTTAATGAACGCTAGAATTTCACTGTGCTGTCCACTATAAGGTTTTGAAAATCGGAAATTTAAGCTCCTGTAGATCTTTTATTAGTCAAAATATGAAGATAGCTTAAATATAAAAGGTCTTCAGTAAACATCTCTGCATTGTTCTAAATTTAAATCACTTATACAAGGTGTTTGGTTTGCACAGTAGAATAGCAAACTTTCTTATTTTAACTCAAACACCTTGTATAATATTATATTTTTGTATGCACAATTTGATTCCCTATTTAATGGTATAGGGTATTCCTATACCTCAAATGCACGGCTGATTCGAATTTATCAAGTTTTGCCTCTAAACATACATTCCATCCAAAGGCTGTCTGTAGCGCGTATGCAAGTCTCTCTTCCGTACATATCAGATTCGTAGTGCTGTCTTTCTCGCTATTCTTTCAAGGGTTTCCAGCCTTGCGAGGATTTATATCGATACTGTTAAATGCCAAAAAGAAATGTTAATGTTAACAAATTTTTAGTATCTTAAACTCTAAAGAGGTGCACACGGCCACTTATGTATATCTATGTCAGCGGGAAAACCTTGAATTTATCCCCCTCTGATATGTGGCCGATGTGTCCACGGTGGCCGTTGTGTCCACGTCCGCTATGTGGCCGTTGTGTCCACGGTGGCCGATGTGTCCAGGTCTGCTATGTGGGCGACGTGTCCAGTGTGGCCGATATGGGCATACAAAAATTCTGTGTGGCCGTTGTGTCCAGTGGCCGTTGTGTCCAGTGTGGCCGTTGTGTCCACGTCTGATAAGTGGCCGAAGTGTCCACTGTGGCCGATATGGGCATACAAAAATTCTGTGTGGCCGTTGTGTCCAGTGGCCGTTGTGTCCAGTGTGGCCGTTGTGTCCACGTCTGATAAGTGGCCGAAGTGTCCACTGTGGCCGATATGGGCATACAAAAATTCTGTGTGGGCGTTGTGTCCAGTGGCCGTTGTGTCCACTGTGGCCGTTGTGTCCACGTCTGAAATGTGGCCGTAGTGTCCAGAGTGGCCGTTGTGTCCAGCTAACCCTGTGGCCGATACGTCCAAGGTGGCCGTTGTGTCCACATATCGCTTTTGGCCGTTGTGTCCAGTGTGGCCGATATGTCCATGCAAAATTACGTGTGGCCGTTGTGTCCAGTGGCCGTTGTGGCCAGACCCCGTTCTCTCCTGCCCCAAAGCTTTCTATAAATGGGTACCATAATGTAGATAGTATGGAAATCACATCTGATGAAATACTTGAAAGTCTGACCCACCTAGATTGTCGGAAGAACCCTGGACCTGATGGAATCTCTCCCTACATGCTGACACAATGCAGATTTCTACTTTTACACCCTTTATTTTTGCTGTTTAACTTGTCTTTAAAGCAGGGAATTTATCCTGATTTGTGGAAAGCTTCCTTTGTAACACCAATATACAAGAATGGTAATAGATCAAACATAAAGAACTATCGACCTATATCAATTTATTATGTCACAAATTCCCAAATTATTTGAAGCCCTAATAACAACGCAGTTAACTTCCATATTTAAAAATTATATAAACCCTATGCAACATGAATTTATGAGAGGAAGGTCTACAGTGACTAATTTAATTTTACATGAACAATACATGTTGGATGCTTGGGAGAAAGGTCAGCAGGTAGATTCGGTATTTACGGACTTCTCCAAAGCATTCGATATGGTGAATCACAATATATTAGCTGCAAAATTATATGCTATGGGTATTATAGGAACTCTGTTATGATTTAAAGATTATTTACATGAAAGGAAACAAATAGTCAAGATACATAACCACGATTCACGAATAATTGTTGTTTCATCGTGTCCCACAGGGGTCACACCTTGCCCCATTTTTATTCAACTGCTTTGTAAATGAAGTGATGTTTTGCAGATCATTATTATTTGTTGACGACGAAGTTATTTGTTTCAATTAACACTAGACTTGACTGTCTGCATATACAGGGTGATTTAGATAACCTATCTAAATGTTGTAAAACAAATAGAATGATACTAAACACTTCCAAGTGTAAATTTATTATATTCCATAGATCAGCGCACTATATTGAGTACAACTACAAAATTAACAATGAAGAAATTCAATGTGTCAATATAATTATGGATTTAGGGAGTGTTTGATTCTCAATTAACTTTTATTAATCATATTAATTACACATGCGGGAAAGCTTTGAAAATATTAGGACTCCTGTTAAGAAATGTTAATGAAATTAACAACCTAAAATGTAAAATTGTATTATACTGTTCCCTAGTTAGATCGATTTTAGAATATTCCCCCACGATTTGGTCTCCTTACTACAATATTTATAAGGATAAGATTGAAAGGGTTCAGCGTAGGTTCTTGAGACATGTAGCTTATATGTTAGGTGAACAGCATTATGTAGTAGGTTATGATTTTCTTTTATCTGCTTGTAATATGAATATGGAAAAGCGCAGAAATATAGCTGATCTTTGTATACTTGTTAAGATTATTAACAGCCTTGAGATGATATCATTTAACATATCTGGGAGGAATCTCATAAGTAATAGTCTTTTACAACTCCTTCCACATCTCAAATTATGCTATAAATTCACCCATAAATAGAATGCTACGACTCGGAAATTCCTGCGAAATAGATGTTTTCAACAAGTCAACTACATTTAAAAATGTTTAAAAAAATCAAATTCACATTTTTGTCTTAATACTGTATACCTACATATAATTTAAATATACGGTATTTACAATTATAAATTGATTGTCCAATATTGTGTCTACAAATCTTACTGATAATTATAATGTCATGTGATATTTTTTCATGTTTGTATTATGCGAAAATGATGCTTGTAAATAAAGAATTATTATAATTACTAGTTATATTACAATTAAATAAAGGGAGGGAGGTGGTTCAGATTCTTCCGAACACATCAAAGTCATTAAAATAATGCAAAGTATATTAAAAATACATTAAAATTGTATAAAAATATAGTATACGTCAATAAATACTTAATGGAAAAATATTCGCCTTTCTGGAAACTGGTTTACCCTGCCGAAATAAAATAATTTAGTGGTTTATACTGACAAAAAAGTAAAAGCCCTACCTTAGAATGTTAGAATGTGCTGCGTGTGCAGATTTTCCTGCAGAAAGGGCAGCCAGCACAAAACCATACCTAATGCAGCCAGCGACGATTGGCCAAAACTGGGACAAGGAAGCTGCTCTCAGAAGAGGCCGTGGACTTCTTGCTGCGTTTGCACCTCTTCTTTCTTCGTTTCGACGTCGGTACTACACCCTTTGCACAAGACTAGCCCTTACACAGAAATAGAAAGTATGGTTATGGCATCCAATGACAAATGGCATTATAAATACATACAAATTCTAATTTTTGTCAGTAGTTTACATTACTTGAATACTAAAGCAATCAAAAATATACTTTTTAGTAATATACTTACTTAAAATTACATCAGCATCAGGTTCAAACCTCAACAGAAAAACCGATAGAAGCCGAAAACGTCAAACGTAATATAGCACATATCCAAGGATTCCAAGGCAATTTTTAGTGGCATACTACTCATTTTTGAATGGTATATCCTACCGACGCCGTGACGTCAGTGCTGGCGGTAATGCTCAAAACGATGTATGAGACATTAATTATAAAAAAGAAGAAAGCCCTGAATTACAATTTATGAAACTTATGAAATAACAAAAAATAATTTATTCAACGACTACTGAATGATAACTGACATAAAGACTGACAAATTTACAGTGAACACTTTTTATCACTAAATATTCTATGAAGCACTGGGCTAGGAATTACTTAATAAGCGCAATTTATGTTTATTTAACGACCATTAGTGTTTTTAAAAAGCATTTATTTCAATACTCAAACCCTTTACACATAAATACGTCGAAGATCTGATCAATATATTTGAATCAGGGCAGGCTAACCGACGTGTCGAGACAGACAGTGACGGATTACAATATAGGCTAACCAGACACGTGCCTAGAGGTGTAGAGATGCACGAGAAAAAGAGCGCTCAGGGCGTACGGCGCCAAGCAAGTTGCATAAGTTTTTGTTGCCAATTTACCAATTTCCTAAGCAAATATCAAATAGTAGTGGGACATGCTCAAAAATAAAATGTAGCAAAAATATTATACCACTATTATGGCAGTATTTTATTTGCACATTACATAAAACAAATCTTCCGATCGTAGACCGTATAACAAAAATATTATCGTTGTATATTCTCGATCTAAGGGAGGTGGTATCTTAAATTTGTGCCTACGGGCGTAGCAGAACTAAATTGGAAACAGCATCTTAATTATAAAGTAAACGTTTATCTCTAAATAATGCAAGGTCTCCACGAAGAGCGCCTTGCATTCTCATAGGCGTCATCTAGAAACAGCTTGCACTCCAGCATACGATGCAAGCTTATCTTTAAGCTACAAACCATTTCTAAATACGTAACTCACATACCTGGTACGTGATATAATGCCTCCCTCTATTAGAAAGGAAATCATGAAAAAATGCATTGTTACTATAATTTCTAAGGAATTATTGTGATTGGTTTTGGAGCTATATTATTTATTCTATTTCCATTAAAAAATGCAGGTGTATACAGTTTTTTAGGCAAGTGTTTTAACTATTTCTCAAAGCCAATATATCGTCTATTTTCTGAATGTATCGAAGGGAGTTTATTTATTTGTTGTTCTTTGGCATGTGTGGAGTTTATCATTAGCCACTGGATTAACTCGTTTATTAAGGTAATAATTTGTATTTACTAATTTACTCATTATACTTTGCTACACAGGAAGTGCCTCCTAATAGCGCAACGTGGAGTTAATTCGACATTTTTGCAGCACCCTGTACTTATATCTGTGAGATTGTATTTCACTATGAGGTACCTACATAAGTGATACATCAGTCAGACTTGTCAATATCATTCTTTGACCCTATGTAACGTTAAAAAACTAAAATTATATAAGCATAAAATGTGTATTTTAGTAAGTTATTTATATACTTTAAACCTACCAGATATGTATAACATTTTATCATAATACCATTTCTTCGATGGCTTAATTTGTATTTATTATATTGTAACAACCTTGGGGTCAGGCCGTTGTCTATATATGACTCAGCGTCCCGTGCGACGCTTGAGTCAGCGTTCCAGATCATTGTAGAAAGTGTAACGACCTTCGGGCCGGATCGCATCAGAACATTCCAGAACGACCTTTCACGCGAACACGTCAGCGTCGCAGGATTAATCGAGCAAGGTCTGGACGTTTCTAGGATGCTGCAGTGGGAAAAGTCGAGTTGTCATCCAAACTCGAAGCGCGTAAACTCCAATATAAATGAACCCGTGTGTACATAACTCTAGTGAAATAAATAAAGCGTGAATAACAAATAAATATAACCATATAAATCATTAATGTTAAGTCGTAAATAAATAAATGAAGTATATCTGTTGGTAGAATTAGTTCCTGTATTTATAAATAATGTGTGTTCCGCGTTTAATAGTTTCTTTGTAAATAGTTAAAATAAATAGTTGTAAATAAATGTTTAATACAAGAAGCGTCGTATATTTTTTTTAATAGCCCGAAACGTAAAAACGTAACAATATGTAAGGCAGGTAGACGTGTGTTGTGAGCAATCCTCTAAAATTTAACGCATTTAAATAAACGTGTTGAACTGTTGCTATCTTAAGTTCTTACTGTAGACTGATAATCAAGGTATTATGTCAGGTGAACTGTTAATTTAGAACATATATTTAAAGTGATGCAGTTGTTTTTATGTGGAAAAATGCCAGAAACAAGAAGCAAAGAAATGAAAAACATGTCATCGGATGAAAAATTTAATTTTATAATAGCCGAGATTACAGCAATTACTGGGAATATAACTGAAATAAATACTAAAATTAATAATTTAACAAAATCTCTCAACGGTGTTGAAAACGACATTACGGCAAATAAAAAAAATTGAAGATAACAACGAGAAGTTAGACTCTCGAACAATACACACCGAGGAATAATCTTCGATTTAACGAAATCAGTGAAATCATCAATGAAAATACAGATAATCTAGTGGTCAACATAATAAGGCAACTAGGAATTACAATATCGCTAAACGACATCGAACGCACGCATCGTGTGGGAAAGTTCAAGGACGATAAACCTCGAGGGACAATAGCGAAATTTGTTTCCTATCGCAAACGTGCAGAAATTTACAACGCTAAAAAAGGATTAAAAGGCGAAAAGATTTTCATCTCAGAAGACCTAACCAAAAAACGGCTATTACTCATACATATATTATACATATATTGCTAGTAGGGTCTGGAAACGGCCGAAAACATTACGGCGCCGATATAGTCTCACTTTGAGTATAACGCGTCTCGTGCGCATGCGTGAGAATTCGAACTCCGCCTTTAGAAGCGAATTTTAAACTTGACTGGGAGGTTTACTTCTCCCACCGCGCGGATGACGCCGACGCGCTTGCGCACAGCTCACCATAAACATTTAAGAGTTGGTTTTCTGTCTCACTTCCTTTGTGACCCCCCAACTCATGGCCGCTCGCAATATAGTAAGTAATATATATATGCAATTACTATACGATGAAAAGAAACAAACACTGGGTTACAAAAACGTTTGGACGTGTGACGGAAAAATTTTCTGGAAAGAAGATGGAATGTTACGCTTTCTACTCAAGTCCGTATGATAAAGATAAATTTTGATTATGTCTCTCCTGTAGGATTTGATATTTAACTATTTTCATATTTTAATTTTATATGATCGTTTTCTTTTTTAATTTAGGTAGGCATAATAAACGCTTATTTTTTCTTCGGTTATAAAATTGATAGTATAAAACATATTGTAGACGATATCAAGTGTGATATTCTTGGCGTAAGTGAAACCTGGCTCTCTCAGAACATCTCATCTGACTCTATTAATATCGATGGTTATCATTTTGTTAGAGAGGATCGTCAGGCACGTGGGGGAGGAGTAGGTATGTATATTAAATCCAATCTAAGCTATTCTAAAATAAATATAAATTCCGATCTCGAACATATATGGATACATGTATACTTAAAGAAAAAGAAACTTCCTGTAGGAACTGTTTATCGATCACCTGACCCAAATTATTCAAATTTTTAAAATAAGTTTGAAAGCACAATTTCTGAATTAATACATACTTGTGACTATCTAATTTGTTTGGGAGATTTTAATTTTGATTTACTTCACTCTGATAATGCAGCAGTTGCCTTTGAAAATCTGGTGGACACATTAGATCTTGTTCAAATAATTGTCACGCCTACGCGTATTACAAGGAATACGGCGACCTTATTAGATTTAATACTAGCTCCTAATATTGGTAATATTACTGTTTTAGATAAAACTGCAGTTGAGTGTCACATATCTGATCACAGTAGTGTACCTACACGGGTTCTGGGACACTTCGATTGGTTTGAAACTTGGCTAAGTGTCACTTGGTTAGGTTTCACTTCCGGTTCCCACGATGAATTTTTGGAGCTAAAAGTTTAATTTTAAATGTTTTTTACAAGATTCCCACGATGAATTTGGGGCTAAACAGTCTAATTTTCAAATTTGACAATATTCCCAAGATGGATTTTGGGGGCTAAAATCTAATTTTGAAATTTTTTTGCTTATCAGAATTTTCCCAGGCTCAACCGGATGTGAGTCATCGTCTGGGAATGCAGACTTGTCGAGACTTGCAGATGTGGGTGTCTGGTCGGATGTTATTGTCTACGCCGGATGTTATTGTCTGCGCAATTGAACAATGAAGTCATTGTTTGAAAAATCTGCACGACCGCTAAAAATAATAATTGAATGAAGTCTTTGTCTAGAAAATTTTTGGCTGAATTTATTTAATGACCTCCATTATCAGATAAACCGGATATTATTGTCTAGGGATTCAAACCTGACTTGCGGATGTAATTGTTTGAAAATGTGCAAGGCTGCTAAAAAATAATTGAACAATGAAGCCATTGTTTGAAAATCTGCACGCTGTATGTTATAGGCTGCGCAAGTCATTGTTTGTACTAAATAGGATTAGAAATAGGGTTAATTGTAGAATGAACAAATATTTTAGAAATACTATATGATGTTTATAATAAAGGCATTTATGAAATATTCTGTGTTTTATTGGTTGAAAATTTGTCTGAGGCTCTGGGTGAAACACCAGTAACTGGGATCTAATAGCTGATAGTCTCTCTCATATTTTGACTGTTATTAAATATCAGTTAGTAGGTTAAAAGTTTCAAGTAGTTTAGTCAAGCTTATACAAATATATAATTCCAGCAGTAAACTGGTAGGAAGCTAACACATATAAGTAGGGTGGAGTCTTAAACAGCAGAGTTTTATAATACAAAACGCAGCGATAAAAGAATCGTGTGCGGATCATATTTAACCACCCAGCATCTTTCAATTTATAAGTTATCTCGAAGAATCAGCAGCTTCCGCGTGCCAATCTCATAGAGAGCCCTCCTTTGTTCTTGTGATAGCACCTTGGTTTTAAGACGGTTATGGTAGTACTAGATGTATTTATGAAATATGTGAGATTATTTCCAGCTAAAAGATGCAACACTCAAAATGTTTTGAAAAATGTAAATGAATATTTTATAGAATTTGTAAAACCAAAGAAAATATTAGCAGATAACGCGACTTATTTTAAAAAACTCAAGTTTTATAAATACTTAAGGATTTTAACACATAATAAACACTTTGCTTGGGTAAGGTACATATGATCATTAAATGATAAAGCATTCAATAACTGCAAAAATAAAAAGCAGCTTAAAATATTGTTTCTAAAAGAAGCGGTGGTTTAGTTTTATCGTTGGAATTTCGATTTCTTTTAACGGTATTTGTAAATAATTTGTAAATAGTTCAGTTTTGGTTGCCACGAGCATAGCTGTAGCAGAGATCTGACGAATAGAAGACTATAAAAGATAAATAGCTCACGAAGCTTACAAAATGAGTCTATTAACCGTCAACTTAAAACAACACACACATATTAAAGGAAAGTAGTAATATAAAATATACATGCTACTTACAGAGTTAATAAAAATTGAATCATAAATTAGATATCTAATAATAAAATTTTGTAAACAGTCAGTACTATTAATCTAAAATTGAATTAACTAAAATTAAGTATTTATCAAATATTATTAACAAAGTTGTTAAACGTATAATACAGGCAGTTATTAATTACTTAATAAATACAATTGTCGTATTTTTAGTATTATAGTTATTCATGGTTTATGTCTTATATCTGATTTCAATAGTCGAGTAGAGTCGAATAACTAAGGCTATTACAATTACATGCTAAAGACTGTGCACAAAAGGTAAAATTAAAATCAAAATTTTTAAACTAAAACTCTGAGAATAAGAACTAGATTATATAAAGCCAAATAAAAGCTATTAGGTTACAGCAATATATTAGTAAAAGTACTCTAATTAATATGGATGCTATACATGATACCCAATGGTGAGGGGCAGTTTCATTTTTTTTCTGGATAAAAACTTATCTAGATCGGTTAAAAATCAGTTGTATTAGAGAAAATCTTAAACTTGTTTAAAACATTTTGTAACTAAACAATCACATTATTGTGTAAATTGTGTAAATAAAGCTAAAATTAGAATGCTTGAAGGAGGTGCAGAATTTGCAGACTACAGAAAATACCTGTATAGACTTGTTTAAACGGATGTGAGTGTCTGGGAATGTGCAAGGAAATTAAAATCAAAATTTTAAAATAAAGCCTTGAGAATAAGAATTAAGCGAAGGTCTGCGTGGGGGTTTCTGAGCAGGTTTTGGCGGGAAATTTAAATTCTGCCCAGGTTTTGGCGGAAAATTTAAATGCTGCGCATCATTTTGGTGGTAAATTTAAATTATACTCAGGTTTTGGCGGGAAATTCAAATTCTGCGCCGGACAAATAAACCAATTTAGATTTGGCAGGTGTTAATAGGAACTATATTTGCACATAGCAACTGTCAGACTTGTTTAAGCGGATGTGGGCGTCAGGCTGGATGTTATTGTCTCAGAATTTTGCTGAATGCGGTTAAAAATAATTGTATAGAGCCATTGTTTGAGGATGCTATACACGATACCCAACGGTGAGGTACAGTTTCATTTTTGCCGAATAAAAAACTTATCTTTATTGGTTAGATATCAGATGCATACGACAAACTTGTCTAAACCATTTTGTAACTAAACAATCACATTCGAGACTGTAATAGTGTAAATAAAGCTAAAATTAGAATGCTTGAAAGAGGTACAGAATTTGCAGGCTATAGAAAATACCTGTCCAGACTTGTTTAAACGGATATGAGCGTCTGGAAACGTGGAAGGTTGCTAAAAATAAACCGGATATGGTTAATGAGGAGAGTCAATGACCACCATTATCAGTGTCTGGGTTCAAATCTGTACAGACCTGTTAAAAGAGCTGTAGACCTGTTGAAAAAAATTACAAGGAAATATGAAAATCCGGTTGCTATCCCGTACAAACTAGTGCTGGCAGCTGTTAAAATAGGAAGCTCAGAATATTAAAGCAGTTTCAAATTGATGACTTCTACCTTATAGATATAACACATGACTTTGCTGGCATTTGCATGAATATGTGTGATTACTTAATGACTAATCACAATTTTTGCCTCGTAGACAGCGATAAAAACAGTTGACTGTCTAATATGGATGAACTCGAATTAAGATATACAACAAATTTATTTGTCAAAAGTCCAGGAGTTAACAAGAAAATCGGAAACCATATATTATTGACGCACGATTAAAAGAAACATTTACGTCTTCCTTGGCTAGAGAGCACAGAATTACAGTATTTAACATAACACAAAGTGTTGGGACTGAAGAGGCATTGGGAAATCCGAAAATACCTGTCCAGACTTGTTTAAACGAATGTGAGCGTCTGGGAATGTGCAAGGTTGCTGAAAAATAAATGTATGGTTAAGGAATTTGCTTAAAATTGACTGAAAATTTACAGACATTGGTAAATCCAGGACACTGTTTGTAAGCGCCGAATATAAATATTACGTGTTTTTCCTGTACTTTACTAAATACTCAAAGTTTTGAAATTGGGCGATAGTTATTTATTTCGCTTTTGCTGTTAGATTTATGTACAGAAGGACTTCTATGAGCACGACGGTGTAATAAAACGACAATTGTAAATATAATTGTATTTATTTTTCTAAAACGTACATATATAAAATTATTACAAATATATTATGCACCAGTCAATATTGTGGTAGGGGTGTTGTTGTCATCTCTGTCTGGGGTGTTACGATCTCCTCGTGCTGTTTCCGACATTGTCGAACTGGCTTTATTCAATTATTCCTGCCTCTGTTAACTCTTCTATTATACTAACAATTTCATGAATTGCATTCGATATTCATAGTATATCGCAGGCAGTTGGCTCATAAGGCAGACATTTAACAGATGGGCAGGTGGACGGACATCACCATAAATCATATACGATTTTCTTCACACATTCACGTTTTAATCTCAAAATTTTTTAAATGCTCCTCGATGGGCTGTATAGCATTGTAATCAAACCAACTCCACCAGTCTGGAAGTCGTAGCTTTGTATTAGTTTTAAAGTCATCTGTAAACTTACTCGACAAATATCTAGCAAATAGACAGCATATGGTGAAATATCAGCAGAATATATCTGACGTAGTTCATATAACAGCAGGCGTTCCACAAGGCTCGATTTTGGGCCCACTTCTGTTTGCTCTATATACATGTAATATAAGTTCTTGTATAAGTTATTGCAAATTTCACATGTATGCAGATGACACACATAGGTATTATTCGTTTCCTTTTAATAGCTTAGCTGAAGCAGTGTCATTAGCAAATGAAGACCTATCTAGCCTTCTGGAATTCAGCAATAAGCATTCGCTGCATATCAATTCGTCGAAGTCATCTGTTATGATCTTTGGTAAGAAGGGGGTGAAAGACGTGTCTTCAGCTTTGATAGAAATTAAAGTGGGTGATGAAGTACTACCGCAAAAAAGTTCTTGTAAAAATCTAGGTGTAATTTTAGACAGTGATTTACGGTTTGAACGTCATATCTTTAGTTGTATACAGAAAGGTTACTATAATGTAAAGTTACTTTACGCTAATCGCTACTGTCTAAATATAGATATGAAAATCTTATTGTGTGATGCTTTAGTCTTGTCGCATTTTAACTATTGTGACAGTTTATTTGATTCTTTTCTGACAGTACGACTTAAACAAAGAGTTTAGTGTACTCAAAACTCTTGTTTAAGATTTGTCTTTGGTATTAGAAGAGGGCAACACATCTCTCATAAACTCAAAGAGGCGAGCTGGCTGAATATGTCCAATAGACGAAAATTGCATACTGCTGTGCTACGTATATACTAAAATTATACAATGTCGTACTCCAGCCTACTTGTATGATAAGATTTCTTACCGAAGTGATGACCATCATATTTATATATGAAGTAAATCTTCTATGTCGATCCCACGTTTTAAATCGTTTTTCTTAAGAAAGTCATATTCATACAACATTGTTCACTACTATAATAATATAATTCCAAAAAAGTTAAGAAATTTGTCTATAACCATTCTTAAAAATTCTTTAAAAAACAGTTCTTTTAGCTACAATGAGTTGCACTTGATATCGATCTATTAAAATCATTTTTTTACATTCAAAAGTCATATTTAATAATAATTTTGTCACTCTGCACGGGGTGTAGTGGTAGACCAGTTGACCTGATATTATATCATGTCAACTGAACTATGCCCCTTTTCCGCACTTTTCCTATTTAGGATTTTCTTTTTTTTTCATTATGTAATTTCTGTGTAAGTACTGGAAATAAACGTGTTTATTATTATTATTATTATTAATATTATTATTATTATTATTACGCATTGACTGGGACCCAGAAACAAAATCGGAATCCAAGCAATGGGTTCATCAAAGTTTTCCAACTCAAAAAAGGGCACAGGCAACCATGTGTTGGAAAACTACGATAAATGCAGATACCCATGGCAGCACCTGAAAAATCTTCGCAAAGAAATGAGAGAAACGAATCAATGTTGCCATTCGAGAAGTGCTACTGTTTCATGTTTCTGCTGGAAAAAAGTGGCACTTTAGTCCTTCTTTTGACGGAGTAAAGACGCGTAGTGCAAAAAATAATACATATTTTGCACTTAACTTAAGCTTTTATCCTTGTTTTGCAAATACAATTAGGTTATTTCAACGTTTGAAGCAAAATTTAGGTTCTAATTTTTCTGTTTTTTGATTAGTGAAAAGAGTAATAAGAGAAACATTACCATTCTAGCTGAGTTGGGCAGTAATTAGTTACTTAGTAATTAAATTACTAATTAAATTTCTTTTCGTTAATTTGTCTTGGAATTGAATTACTTTTCAAAATACGGTAATTGTAATGGGTAATTGGAATTTTTGTTAAAAAGTAGGTACTTAGCAATTAATTTTTGAAAGTAATTAATTACTACATTCAATTACTCAATAACATTTGAGTATTTAAATTACTTTACAAGTATTTGAATTACTTGTGGTAATTGAAATTACTCGCGGTAATTGAATTATTTTGTGGTATTTACTAAATTCTTGACCTCGACTAGGTATTAAATCACCAGAACGTAAAAACTAAGAGAAGGCCTCATTACGTTACATATGTTAAGTAAATTGCAATAGGATATTCTTAGAATACAATATAAGTATTATAATTATGATTCCTTATGAGTAGTCGGATAACAGTTAGTTTTGTGCAAAATATGCAATTCCAACAATGCAACGTGTGCACTGGCAAAGAGGAAAAGATTTGGAGCGGACGCGAATGTTTTTAGATGAGATCTGCATATGTTGTGTCATGTGTAGCTTTTTAATAATCATTGTGTAAGAAACAAATAATATTTCTGCGATAATTGCTTACGTACTACAGATTACAGAGTACAGTACGGTAAAAAAATCATAACAATTAACAACTAATTTAATTAAATAATATTTATTCATAATTACTTATTAATTTCAATTTGCTTGCTTTCAACGATGTTCTCTCGCAGAGCTATCTAAATGCTACTAAATACAAATATACAATTTCTATTGAAAGTAATTGAAAAAGTAAATCATCCAGTGCAATTACAATTACCAAGTAATACATAGTACTATATATATTAAGTATTATATACAATACTATTCTGTCACATTTGTGGTGTTTACCCTATATCTGTTAGGTCTCATTTTCGACAATGATAAAGCCTGATCTATGTGCAAATTATTACTTATAAAATAAAATGTAGTCCGCTGGGATTCGCACTCCGCGATCCCAGGCCAATATTTCGAGGCCAGTTTTTAGTCCGCCGCCTGGATCCTCTGCTTGCGACGCTAGAATAATTGTGTCACGGGCGTGCTCGAATTGGAGGGAACCTGGACATATCGCCGAATGGACAAAACGCCGAATTCGTTACCGTGGACAAAACGCCGAATTCTGTCGGTGGACATATAGCCGAAAATGGACAAATCGCCGAATCAGTTAGCGTGGTCAAAACTCTGAAAATGCCCAAAAAGCCGAAGTCTCTAGGTGGACATATCGCCGAAAATGGACAAATCACCGAATTAGTTATCGTGGACAAAACGCCGAAAATGCCCAAAACGCCGACTTCTGTCGGTGGACATATCGCCGAAAATAGACAATTCGTCGCATTAGTTAGCGTGGACAAAACGCCGAATCCTGTAAGAATACTTATCGCTCAAAATGCCCAAAAGCAGAATTAGTTGGTTTGGACAAAACGCCGAAAAATCCCAAATCACCGAATCTTGTGGTGGATATGGTAAAAATTAAGGTTGCGGAATATTTATTTACGGCCAAAAAACAGCAAGAATTGTTTTGAAGTTTTGTTGTAATTATTTTTAAATTACAGCAATAATAAATTTAGCTAGCAATTTCTGTCAGCTTAAATAACACACCGATAATCTAATAGTGGATGTTCTAACTACAATTTTTTATAAATCGTGCGCAATTTTGTGATTTAGTATTAGGGGTGGGCTCGTTTTGTTCTTTATGCTGCTGGGATGAAGGAGGAGGCTATTTGGGGATAACGTATTATTTTAAAATACAAATAAAACAAGAATGTTTTAAAAACCAGAATGTTTATTTTCATGTTCTATATCGCTCATGTACAGTGACCGTTAAAAGGTCAGCATCAAATGTGATCAATGTTGATTTTTGATTTTTCAAAAAACTTTTTCCAGCAATAATTTGTGTTTCTTTGGAAACCTATTTATCTCTTATTAGATATACCGAGTGATTTGTTAGAAAATGGCGTTTTTCGAAATTTTCAAATTAAAAAATGTCAATTGTTAATAAATTATTGTTACAAGAATTCTGTAAATGTTCGTTGACAGTGGTCTTAATAATATTTTCTAACATGTGAGCAAAAAAAGTGAAATCAAGCTTAGATTTGAAAATTGAAACATATGTGGATTATTAATTCACATTATAGTGATGTTTTAGAATACACATACATAACCTAAACCATTGAATAACTGTCAAGTCTAAATTTTATTTGAAAATTAATATAAAAGCTAACACTTAAGCAATGTTACATCTGCTACATCAGTAAATACATATTAAGTTATAAGAACTGCTAAAAGTGTTTATTGATTAAACTTGTTTAATTTGAAATTTGATAATTTAAATGACTTGACGCTTCTACTACAGAGTGTCTAAAAAAGAATTACATCTAGTTACCTGTGAAATTTGTTTACATGTACATTTTTATGTGCCACTAGATTGTTATTGGTATTGCATTATCCAGAGCTGTCATTAATTAATTGTCAAAAAAAGTAAATATTCACTTCAAATAGTTTTAATTATAAAATATTTGTTAATACAATACAAAATGTACACAGTGCAAGAAAACATATTTATTATTGAGGCATATTTTTGATTAGGACAGTTAATAAATGGGGAATGGCAATATTCCTATGGGACTTGTAAGCTCCAGTTTCGAATTTAGTTTCCTAACAGAATTGTCGAAGAAACTGTTTTGCTGCACCACATTCGTTGCGTTGTTGAAAAATTTCGGGCGACAGGAAGTGTAGAAAAAGGCAAGTCTACCGGAAGGCCAGCCACTGAACCAAACATTATTGAAAATGTCGAAGCTCTTGTCGTAGAAAACCCAAAAATGTCAGTGCGTTGTATTTCAGCTCAGACAGATGTCCCTAGAAGTACTGTTCACAACATTTTGAAGAAGCGACTGCACATGTATCCATATAAAGTGTCTGTTGTACATGAAATTCGACAAAGGGACCATGCTAGTCGAATACATTACTGCAACTTTTTCCAAGAAAATTTAAACAACAACGATGTTCTTGATTTAAGTTTTTTTAGTGACGAGGCGTGGTTCCATTTAAGTGGATTTGTAAATAAACAGAACTACAGAATGTGGTCAGTCGATAATCCACATAACTATGTTGAAGCTCGTTTACATCCTGTTAAAGTTGGAATATGGTTAGCTGTGTCACGTCGTAGGATCATAGGACCATTATTTTTTCATAACACCATAAATGGTCAACGTTATCGAGAACAGCTATTAGTACCCTTTTCGGATCAACTGCAGCCCGATGAATTTAATGGTGGTTACTTTCAGCAGGACGGGGCCACTGCGCATACGACAAGGGAAAATTTAGAATTTCTCGAGCAGTTTTTTCCCAATCGAGTAGTTAGTCGAGGGGTTTGGGCAGCAAATTCACCTGACCTTACTCCATTAGATTACTGCATCTTTGGACATCTTAAAAATGAGGTCTACAAAGAAAGGATTAATAACTTGGAAGAGCTGATAAAGTGCATTAGAATTAAATGCAACGATATAACACCTGCAATGTTGCACCACATTTTTGACAACATGAAACGTCGAGTAGCATTGTGTATTCAGCAAAATGGTGGACACTTCGAGCACTTGTTGCAGTCAATAATTAACCCTTTTCTAAGGACTACCCTAAGTTTATTAAGTTATATTCCTTCCATTACTTTTAAATTCTGTATTTGAGAAATATTTTATATTTTCTGGAAAACAATGAGGATTAATAATTTTTAATAAGGGTTGTCTTACTTCTTACGATATTCATGCTGTTGAATAATGCGTTAAAATGCGCACATATCTTAATTTAAAATTGAACGAAAACCACAAGTAAATTTTGTCAACAAAGACTGTTGTTGAGGTTATGTTATTCTTCCGTCTACTTGGTCTACTACTAGCTAACAGTAGCGCGCGAGAGCGGCACATTTTACGTTTGTATGGGAAATTCAAAGCACACTAGATGTAGTTCTTTTTTAGACACACTGTACTATAATAACTGTTATATTTAAATTAAAAACATCAGAAGTAATAGAGCACATGACTTAATTTTTTCTACACCAAGCTTGATTTCGTTTTCAGTTGCTCATATGATATATCCAGTTTACATGTTCTAAAAATTTATTATACTTTCTTCAAAATTTTCAGCCAGAATTTTTTTATTCAGATAGAAAATCACATTTTAAACAACTTTTTCTTGTAATTTTTTCTCTGTCTTGGCTAGCAAATTCATTTTTCTCAAAAAAATAAGTATAAAATTTGTCAGATAACGGAAGTCACGTGACAATTTTTGTTTGGCCTAATTGTAATATTTTTCAACCATCTCCGATTGCCACGGTTTTGATTTTCCAAAAAAAACTAAATAAAAATGTTTCTCATTTGATGCCAACTGTTTGGCGATCGCTGTATATACTACAAGTTATAATCTAATAAAATAAAGTGATAATTAACCGTCATTGAATACAAAATGGTGGACCTTAATTTTTTTATTGAAAAACTAAAACATGATTTTGTTGGGTATCAAATTAAAGGTAATCGATTATACAAAACAAATAGCAAACTTACAAAATGTTTAAATGCCATAAAAAATCATTAAGGTAGTGGCGGTATTTATGGCCCAGTATTCTTAAATGTTTAAAATATTTTCGGAAACAATCTACCCACTGTGCTGTTTCCTTCTATAGGGTGCGAAACCAAAAAGTTCAACTATTACTATTGATGTTCCTCCAGTCATCAAATAAGACATATTCACTAACAGAAGCTGTAACGTAAAACACAATACGGTTGCTACGCGGAATGGCTAATTTAAGTCAAACTTATATATCCAATCAAGTAGGTACTATTAACTTTGTCTACAATTCCATGGTATATAATAGCAAACACAAAACACGCATAACTGTTTTGCCGCATAACTGTTTTGCCATTATTTCCTGCATCACCAACTGAAACTTTTATTCAGTACTCTGTATTGAAGCAGTTGGAAAAAGTTAATTAAAATATTTGGAGTTAGTTGTAACTATAGCCTTGGATTATACAGGCCTTTGATATATCTGTGGATGGCATTTTCTAACCAAAGTTGTGTGATCATTCCAAAATATTTTCTCTTAATAATAGCTGTACGTAGATCTATTGGAAGTTATATTGAATTAACTGGCATTCCTGAGTTGTGGAGCGAAAGTGGTCTTTTCCTACATTTATTAGAAGGAAAACGTGTACGGTTCATACCACAACTGCCTATGTTGTTTACTGAGCTTACTAAAGAGTTCTTAACGACGTATGAAATCTTCAAGTAAAAATGTCAAATTATTCAAATAATTTTTTGGGTAACGCAGAACTTGTTCACGAAAATAAGTTTGTGTCCGCTTAGTAAAAGAATTTGCTAATTCTTGTAATTTACAGGGAGTACCAGCTGTCTATGACGATTTCTGGATTTCCACCCATTGCTCTTTCCGTCGGAATTTTAATGTCCACATTGTTCTCTTGTAAAAGGCACATTGGGTTGAAATAACAGAATTAGATTTTACGAATTGGTTAACACAATAACACGCTGTTAACTGGCCCAATGACCTTGTTTTTGTAACTATTTTTTCCGTTGATCGTTTATTTATGGGTTTCATTGATGTATAAAAAATCGTCTATTAATGACCCTTATTAATGAATGATTTTTATTAATGAACGATTTTTAAAAATCGTTTATTAATAACCCCTATTAAGGAATGATGTTTTATTTATAGACGATTTTGGTATAGGTAATCAAAGATACCATTAATGTCAAAACTTTGAGTGTCAAACTCTTTTCATGGAATAAAATTAGATTTTCTTCAAATTAATAAGATACGATCAACGAAAAAATATTGTAACTAACTCGTGTGTTAATCGGCGTTAAAATATTTCGATTATTAATCGCTCTCATTAACATCTTGTTTGTTAAATAACTATTAACAGTGGACTACAAAAGGTACAGGTAACACCTACATGTTAAAAATTACTAAAGTCAAAATAACAGATTAATATTAATTGCCAAAGTCAAATAAGCAGGTTATAACTGAATATTTATTAATGGCAAAACTCTTCATTACAATTTTAAATAACGAAAATGTTAACAGCTATACCAAGGAGTGATAAAAATTTGCACATGTAGCATACATGTGCAAATTTGGAAAAGTAAAATTAGGAAATATCTTAATTAAAAATAAGTTCAGGCAGTTATTGCTACACTAACCGTGAAAAATACAGCACATTTACTTCCAACTACTACCAACTTCTGACATATAGAGAATATACACAACTAATACAAACATGATACGTAGGTATACAAGTTTCATTGAAGATATAAGTATAAGAGAATAATTCAAAAGATTCGCATTTTATATGGGAATTGGTCTGTAGCGTATTTGACATCCATTTTAGTATATCCAAGTTTCCTCAAAATGTGTAAAATTCCTTTTTTTCTTCAGATTTTAAATACTGCAAAAATTTTCTTAAAAATCTGACTTTCTTAGCCTGTAAATGTTTCTGTTCAGTAAGAATGTATCTGGGGCTGACTTTCTCATAATTGTAAACCATTTTTCTAGCGATCCTATACATTATAAATTTTGAAATCTCATAGCGTAATTCTTCACGTGCCAATTTTAATATATTTTCCAAATTAAAATACTTCCTCTTTTTGAGAAAATTCCAAATTTATCCCCTCTAATGCCGTAATACAGAAAATATTGCGATGGTTTTCTTTTTAGATTTCAAGTTATGCTATTTTCAACAGCATTATCTTTTCGTCGGTACTAACAGTTCTTGAAATTGTTACATGCAACACCTAAAAACGTTGTTCCACCTCTTCATGCATATTAACCGATTAGATAAAACTTAAATACTTACCGTGAAACTGTCTACAACCATATTCCGTAAGTGCTATTTGCACTTCTGTTTTGTAATTTCAAATAGCAACGACAACCTGTGTTAAATTTTTGAATTTGGCATTTTGACTTTCGTAATTTTAATAACTACGATACGATACACCGTTAAATTAATTTCAAATATGGTCTGCTCTGAATTCTAAAATTTAGATTTGGAGTATATACTTGATACGAGTCGACTTTCCAAACAAAAACAATGCACATATGTGCTAAACCGCTCCGTCGAGTCTAGTCGGCAAATAAATTGCTAAATTAACAGTTCGGCCAGAGCGGACGGATTATAAAAATCCTCAAAAGCCGACAATAAAACGCTTTGACCGCCCGGGGCAAAGCGACTGTTAAGAAGCAATACGCATTTAAAATCAGGTAAACAAACAAACCTCTATTCATGCGGCGCTGCACGGATTTGCCCCGTGCAAGGACTTTTTAGAAACAGAAAAATGTCAGCCAACAGGCGGAAGGAAAGAAGAAATCCAAAAGGCAAAAATCACAAAACGCGCTCGTTTTTAAGAAAATTCATACCGCTGCCAAGCAGAAATAGACCGACAGATCCATAATTAAAATCACGAATTTAGAACAATTGTTCGACCATAATTTCTATGAAGCTGGAGCAGGCTCATAAAGGTTTGAGGGCAGGACCATCATAAAAAACCCCGCGTCGGAAAACAACAGCAAACCGGCAAATATAAGAACTTTTGCAGGATTCCTAATATTTTAATTAACTTTTTCCAACAGCAATACAAAGTACTGAACAATAGTTTTAGTTGGTGATGTTGGAAATAATGACATAACAGATATATGTGTTTTGTGTTTGCTATCACATACCATGGAATCGTGGACAGATATAGTTAATAGCATTTTTTGAATGGATATATAAGTCTGACTTAAATTAGCCATTCCGTCTAGCAACCATATTACATCTGAGGTTACCGCTTCTGCTAGATAATTTGTCTTATTTGATGACGGAACATCAACAATCATTGCTAAACTTGTTGATTTAGCACTTTTTGGAAGGAAACACAACAGTGGGTAGAGTGCTTCCGGAAATGTTGAAGAAATTTGAGCACACTGGCCCATAAATACCACCACTACCTTAATTATTTTTTATTGCACTTAAACATTTTGTAAGTTTGCTATTTGTTTTATATAATCGATTACCTTTAATTTGATACCCAACAAGATCGTGTTTGGTTTTTAATTTTTAAAAATCAGTCATTTTGGATTCAATGGCGGTTAATTATCACTTCATTTTATTAGATTATAACTTGCAGTATACACAGTAATCGCCAAACAGTTGGCATCAAATGGGAAACACTTTTATTTAGAGTTTTTTGGAAAATCAACCCTGGCAATCGGAGGTTGTTGAAAAACATTACAAATGGACCAACAAAAGTCACGTGACCTCCGTTATCTGTCAAATTTTTATTTTTTGAAAAATAATTGTAAAAATTGAATTTACTAGCCAAGATAGAGAAAAAAATACAGAAAATTTGTTTAAAATGGGCGTTTCTATCTAAATACAATATTATGTTTCGAAATTTTTAAGAAAAAATAATAAAATTTAGAACACTGGATAAAGACAAATCTCAGTAAAAATTAGTTTTTATAAAAGTTCAAGTTAGCTCAAACTAACACACGCTAAAAATTCTCATTGAAATCTTACTTAATTTCCGAAAAATAGCACTTTTTAAATTTTGACAATTTCGAAGAACGCCATTTTCTAACTAAGTATAAATAATTCGGTATATCTGATAGGAGAAAAATAGATATTCAAAGAAGCACAAATTATTGCCATAAAGTTTTTCGAAAAATCAAAAATAATTTTTTTTCTCGTTTGATGCAGACTTTCTGGCGGTCACTGTATAGATCATGAAAATAGACATTCTGGTTTTTAAAACACTTACTTTATTTGTATTTTAAAATAATACGTTATTCCCAAATAGCTCTTCCCTCATCTTTATCTGATCCCCTATGGCGATAGTTCGTGACCCATCTTATAATTGTCTTGCGAGATAGAGTCACTGCAACATTACATTCTTGCCGGAACTGTCGCTGTGTTTGAATAATTGAAGCAGTTCTTAAAACGTGTTCTACATAAAATATTCTTTGAGCAGTTGGCCATCGTTCCATATCTAACAAAACTTGAGATATGAAAAAACATTTGATAGTTACAATCATTGCAACTTGATTTTCAACATTTTTGTAATTAACGATTCAAATGGGATCACTCTAAATTTGACACCCTTTAGTTAGAACATCCGCTATCAGATTATCGGTGTGTTATTTATGCTGACAGCAATTGCTAACTAAATTTATTATCGTTGCAATTTAAAAATAATTACAACAAAACTTAACAACTTCAAAACAATTCTGGCGATTGGTTTGGCCTTAAATAAATATTCCGCAATCTTAATTTTTACCATATCCACCACAAGATTCGGTGATTTGGGCTTTTTTGGTGCTTTGTGCAAGCCAACTAATTCGGCTTTTGGGCATTTTCGTTGATATGTCCCCTCACAAGATTCGACGTTTTGTCTACCCTAATTATTTCGGCGATTTGTCCATTTTCGGCGATATGTCCACCGAGAGAATTCGGCGTTTTGGCCATTTTCGGCGTTTTGTCCACGCTAACTAATTCGGCGATTTGTCCATTTTCGGCGATATGTCCATCGACACAAATCGGTGTTTTGAACAAAATCGAGCGACGCCAACTTTCCGATCAACGCGGCGTCATTTTACACGGTTCGGCAATTTGTCTATTTTCGGCGATATGTCCATCGAGAGAATTCGGCGTTTTGGGCATTTTCGGCGTTTTGTCCACGCTAACTAATTAGGCGATTTGTTCATTTTCGGCGATATGTCCATCGATACAAATCGGCGTTTTGAACAAAATCGAGCGACGCCAACTTTCCGATCAACGCTGCGTCATTTTACACGGTTCGGCAATTTGTCCATTTTCGGCGATATGCCCATCGAGAGAATTCGGCGTTTTGGGCATTTTCGGCGTTTTGTCCACGCTAACTAATTCGGCGATTTGTCCATTTTCGGCGATATGTCCATCGACACAAATCGGCGTTTTGAACAAAACCGAGCGACGCCAACTTTCCGATCAACGCGGCGTCATTTTACACGGTTCGGCAATTTGTCCATTTTCGGCGATATGTCCACCGCGAGAATTCGGCGTTTTGGGCAATTTCGGCGTTGTCCACGGCAACTCTTTCGGCGATATGTCCATTTTCGGCGATCTGTCCACAGATAGCATTCGGCGTTTTGGGCATTTTCGGTGTTTTGTCTACGCTAATGAATTCGGCGTTTTGGGTATGATTCGGCGATTTGGGCATTAAAATAAGATTCGGCGTTTTGTCCATTCGGCGATGTCCTAGATCCAATTGGACGAATTTCTGCAGCATTATAATACTATTCTGTCTCATTCGTAATTTTTACCCTGTATCCATCAAGTCTTATTTTTATAAATGATAAAGCTTGATCTATGTGCAAGTTATTACTTTTATCTATTTCGAAAAAATAAACAACATTTAATCTGTTTGAGGTGCTCACCCTTTATATATTTCTACGAAATTTTCTCGGTTTTATGCCAGGTAGACGTATACTATGCATACAAACTATCGTCATTCACCAATAGATAGTTTTTGAGTTATACCGCCAACAAACAGACAGACAGACGGAATTGAGAAAACCTGTTTTTCGTCATCTAGAGACCCACATTTTTATTTTTTGAACATAACCCAAAAACTAAGGTTATGTATATATTGTTGTGGTCTTAATGCTTTTATTTTATTTTATTTAAATGTACTAGTATTCTCAGAGTTTTATCAAAATTGGGTTCTAAATCTTACCTTTTTATCCACAGTTTGCGCATGCATTTGTAACAACTTTAATGGTTAAACTCTTAATCTCTAGGTTACTGTTGAATTTAATTAAGACATACACGATAACATTTATAATACTTTAAATTGAGGCAATTGTATTTATTAAAAATATATCTGAATTTGTCATATTTAATAACATTTGTTTATATACTTGTAAACTAATTAATTGCATTCAATTTTATACTAGCTATACTGTATGTTTACATAATTTAATTATTTAATTATTAATGTTTCTTTGATTGAATTATTGTTTATTTTAATCAATTTATTATACGTAATTATTTAATTGAATTCAATTTCATATTCCTAAGTAGCAGATAGATGCCTGTGATTACTGTTTTTTTAGATCTGTTTTTATTCTACTTGAAGTTTTTATACACTTACTTGGTAATGTTTTGTTTCTTCGAGTTCTAATTATTTTCAATATATTCCAATCCAATTGGTATCTGCATCAGCTATCCTTCTCGTTGTAGTCAGCAATTCTTTTTGACCATAGGCTTTATACACTCACTAAGTCTTTCTCGATTTTACACTTATTTCTTCTATATGGCACTACGTATGAGTATGACATTATATAATTGTACATACCAGTATTGTATCATGTAAAATTGATTATTTAACTCAGTTTCAAATTAAACTTGTGTAAATCGAATTAATAAATTTTAAACACCATTTGTTCTTGTAATTTTTAAAATATCCACCGAAAACCTTGGTTATACCACTCGATATTCTATTTTTAATTTTTATGATGTTTGTATTTGTCATTAATCAGCCCTTTTAGGTTAACAGTTCTCAATTGTATCTGTTTCCAATTATATGATGATATTAACCATTTTATACACCAAATTTGTAAGAATTAATATGCTAAACTTTAGTTCTTTTAAATAAAGCCCGACTAACAGAATAACCTTGAATTAATTTGAATTACAGTTGCAACCACAAATGGACTATTTATTATTGAAATGCTAATACATTGTAAGAAATAGAAAGTCTAATGATAAAACGAAGTTATTCCAATCAATATCATTTTATGAACATTATTGTTAAGCTGCTTTATTATTATATCATTTTAAACTGCTTTGTCATTTAAGTGCCCGAACTTTACTTTACAAAAAAAATTGGACATTCGTCCGTGTTTGTGGTGAAGGTGAATTTAATTGTTCATTACGGGTAAATTTGTGTGATGAAAACAGTGTTAATCTAACGAAGACAAATTTCATCGTGAAAAGCTATAGTTTGAAAATGCGAAAGTAAATGCCACTATCATTATTTGGCGAGAAAACAGTGTCTTTGCCAACACAGCTCTTGTTCTAGGTGAGCCCAAATAGGCTTACTAGAAAATAGAAATCAATAACTGTTAGCAAAATTGTCCATTTAAAAGAAATGGCATCAATCGCCGATTTATTCAAATAGATTACATCCAAACAGCTGTCAAATACAAAACTTATATCAGTGTGTCTCCTATTGGACGTTATGTTCTGTTTCCATTCATAGTTGCGAATTCGCATTACATATGTGAAATACGCGGCTGGTACAAGGAAGGTGTAATTTTTTAGTTTCATGCTACAATAAAATACCTTAAAATATTTATTTATTTATTTAGATAATAATTGATCAACAACAATAGCCAATAATAGGACAACATAAAATAAAAATATTGGAACAAACAAATAAATCTACATACAAAACAAAAATGATGAGTTGCATATTTAGTTAACTGCTAAAAATAATTAATAATTCTAAATGTAAAAGTAAAGATAATATAATGTTAATTATAATTATGTTTACTTCGCTCAGAAACTGATCTTAAAAATATAAGATAATGTGCTACAGTCTAAGTCAGCGCAGTTACATACAGTGTTATAATTACTACACATTACATAAATGGGAGATCTTAAAGTTTAATTTGTACTCGCTGCGGGAAGATAAAACATTGAAACTTGCCTACCATGTAGTCGTGGTACATGAAAAGATAGTTTTTCATGTAGAAACGAGCAATCGATTTTGTTATGCAATAGATCGTATAAAAATTTAACACTGATATTAACCCTGCGACTCAGGTCTACTCAAATTAAAATATATTTAATACACTGTTATGGTCAAAGCCTTGCGGCGGATAAACATGATATGTTTTGAACCACAGAAATTTTAAGAATTTTCTTTGAACATTTTCAATTGTATTTTTGTGGCAATCATAGTATGGAAACCAAACAAGACAACAATATTCCATCTTAGATCTAACAAAAGAAAAATATAGTATCTTCAGAGCATACATATTAGTGAAATCTTTGCAATTACGCAATATGAAATCCAAAGCCTGATTAGCAGACGCAACTGTCTCATTAATATAAGTAACAAATGAAAAATCTGATTCAAATGTTACTTCGAGATCCTTCGCGGAAGTGCATCGTGATAATATTTCAATATTTTACATTTCTTAATATTAACGGTTAGTTTATTTGATTCGCACCATTTAAACATGTTGTCAAGATCAACCTGGAGCATCAGACAAGCCTCACTGCCAGTAGGTAACAGAAGAAACATTTTTAACATCATCGGCAAACATCAATATCTGGGTTTGTATAATAGGACTCAGATCATTGATAAATAGCAAAAAGAGCAAAGGCCCAAGATTTGATTCTTGAGGAATTCCAGAGGTGGCGGTGTAATATAGTGAATTGTAGCCATTATAAGTGACATACTGATGTCTACTTTTTAAATATGATTTAATCAAAGAAATATATGATAGACTAAATACGAAACTACAGACCTTAGCAATTAAGATATCGCGGCAAATTTTGTCGAAGGTTTTCGATAAATTTGTGTAGATCACATCAACTTGGCCATGATCTTCCAGAACTTCGGAGACAAATTGTGAAAAACTACACAAGTTTGTGACAGTTGAACGACTGAACAAATCCGTGTTGATGACGAGAAATATAACATTTAACATTATTATAGGAGCCAGGAGATACGAAACAAGTGCGAAATTCAGGACGTGGTTAGGTGGGTGCGAAATAGGAGAAGGGGATGGAGGGACCACGTACAGAGAATGGAAGATAGCCGAGTTACCAAAGTAGCGATGATGGAAAGACCGCAAACAACGAGACCGCGGGGAAGACCACCAAAGAGATGGAAAGACTGCTGGACATCCGCATCGCAAGATAATTGATGAGGAGATGCTAAGTTAGGAAACGACAGGCCAAGCCCTATAACAAGAAGAAGAAGAAGAAGAATAAATGTGCCCGTAAAGTACCATTTCAAACACTTTAGCAAACTTACATCGATTGACACGGGTCTATAGTTAGTAACGTCAGATAAGTCTCGACTTTTAAATACAGGACAAACACGAGCAATTTTCCAAGTATGTGGAAAAGCAGACGTTTTTAGACTTAATTTAAACAGTATTTAAACAGGATACATAAAAGCTTCTCTACCAATCCTTAATAACTGTATCGAGGTCGTAATCAAAGCGCCCGAAGGCATCACCTGGGGAACACACACACACGGTCTACACCGTACGCTAGTCGGGGAAGAAAGAAGAAATCCTGCTCGAAGCCACGCAGCTTCGGATATTCGGAAAGAGGGGACGCGCATTTTGCCCCAAAACTGCATCAGGCCATCGCCAGATGTGCCGAGGCCTGCTTGCTGGTAGAGAAGTCGGAGTAAATTTGATAGCTCTCGCCCGTTCCCACTCGCACAGCTTATTCTTTCTATTAACGTATTTTACTTGATCTTTGGGGTTGATGAAAAGACAAGTGCTCTGGACTGCTGCCCAGGAACGCTCGTGAACCGGCACATGTCTTGAAAACGTACGTTTGTAAGGGCCGCGTATGAATTTGAAAATGGCGCCTAATTTCTCGCCTGGCCCTAATATATTTTGATAATAAAGCTGGAGAGTTGTAAGTTTTTTGAAACGATTTTGGGAATTCCTTGTAGATACCGAATAGTAATGTTGTTTTTACCTTTAGTAATCCTGTCGTTAAGTTGAGCACGCAGTTTCAAATATTCACGTTGGGGAGGCGTTTGATCTGGTCGAAGCGTTACTTATTCACCATTTAATTTAAGTTGCAATTTATTACGTAGTATTCTTAGTGCATCCGATGGATTATTTAAAGTGACTTTTAAGGGGCGAGGTTTGTTATCAGATGTTCCTACATAAAAGCACATTTTAATATTATCTGTGTTTATGCTTTGTAGTTGACAGTTTTAACCTTATTTTGATCTTCGGCAATACGAATTTCAGCATTATGAGCAGAGCTCTCACTAATGCTATAGTAGATAATAATATTATGTGCACGTCGATGACGTTCAGCTACTTGAGTTATGATTTCTTCTCTTTGGTCGAAATCTAAGACTGCAGATTTATTGATATACAGTGTGTCTCACTTTAGACGCCCCACCCTAGTATTTTCTTTATATATTATCGATTTAAAAAATTTCTTTTTTTTTATTGTATCCCTCACTAAATTCTACTTTTAGGCAGGGCTGTAGAGTCGGAGTCGGAGTCGGGAGTCGGAGTCGAGGAGTCGGAATTTTTAGGGTGGAGTCGGAGTCGGAGTCGGAGTCCGTATAAATTACCCGACTCCGACTCCCACTTATCAATTTTATTTTTTTTTAAAACGCCAAAAGCTATCAAACTATTTGAACGACTGTAGTACTGACTATTTGAAGACAGACTCAGATTTAATAAAAATCGATTTTTCTTTATTTATGTTAGTTTATGAAAATGTACGTGCATTACTATAACATGTTAATTCATAGGTCCACGAGTGTGCAGAGTGTGTTCTAGAATCAGTGTGATCACCGCTTGTAAATTTAAATTCCTGCCAAACTATTTAAAATGCCGACGTTTTTCTTGTACAGCGTAGTAGACGGTTTTTCTATATCTTACCAATAACTGTTTTATGTGATTAACAATAAAACAAGCATAGTACGTATTAATACTATTATTAGTATTATCTCTAATTTCTAACTTTCATAGTGCACCTTATTTTTATGTTTTAACTTTTTCAAGATGTATTTTAAAAGTTAAACCAGTTTCAGCATTTGGTTATATTGTTACTGTTCATGGTGTTTCTGTTTAATTGGCAATATTTGAAGGGCACTTCTTTGGTGTATTTGTTTTGTTGATTTGGCAAAATATAAAAAAATAATATTTAAATCAATGATTTTGATAACTAAATTCCTCCATTAAATTCATTATTTTAATCAAATAATTTAAATCTGCTCAACCCTGCTCAGATGTCAGACTATTTGAATTTTCTATGACTCAGTAAACTTGTATTATGTAGGCACGTACTAAATGACCCCTTAAGAAACTAATCTACTACGGAATGTAGTTAGTACTGTTAGTTTAGTAGGCAGGTAAGAAACTGTCTTGTTATAACAATGGCATTTGCACGTTTATGAAATTTTTCCATGAAATGTATTCTTCTTAAAGTAAATTTTATCATTTTCCTCATTTAAGTTTGTAAAGCTCCCTGTGTATTTGTACGTGAAATCAGTACGTTGCTGAAAACCGTGAATGCAATATTTGTAAATATGAAATTAATTATAATCAACCACATTCCGCAAAACTTGTGAAATTCGTTATGAGCCGGTAAAGTTTATCAGGTAAATGAAAAGGAATTGGTGAGGGGGGGTTATCAATATTCTAGTACTGTCGGAGTCGCAGTCGGGAGTCGCAGTCGGGAGTCGGAGTCGGATTCAAACTACTAAAATATCAGGAGTCGGAGTCGGATTTTTTGTGACCGACTCCACAGCCCTGCTTTTAGGGTATGTTACTTTCCCTTCACTATAAAACGCTACCCTACTACGATTTAAAACAATCAGCAAAATTGAAGAAGTCGTATTAGGAATTTTTTTATCAAAAAATCTTGTTAATAAAAGTTGTTCAGAATCGCCCAAATAAGCTAAATCTGAAATGTCATTAAAAACAAAAAATGAGACTGTTACGACCTATCCATCTTCCCGAAAAATTCCTATTAGCCATTCCCTAACCACAACTGCATAATTGATAGGGCATTTCCTGCCGTACTGCAACTGGAAGATGCATCCCATAAATCGTTATTTAAATTTTTTGAGAAATTTTTAATTAAATTTCGGATTTAGCTTATGTGAATGATTCTAAACAACTTTTATTAATAAGATTTTTTGGTAAAAAAATCCCTAATACGACCTAGTCCAATTTTGCTGTTTATTTTAAATCGTAGTAGGTTAGCGTAAGTAAGTAATTTTATTTCCCTTTAACAAATAATATTCGGGAAATACAAGTATAATTTAAATTAAAATTAAAAAGATCCAATCTTGTATAAGCAAAGTGAATCCACTTTTATTTATCAGGTAGATTGACAGTTGTAGAATTCTTGTAAATTATAAAAACTGTGTTTCATCAACCATTGTTTTAATCGCGATTTAAATTTATTGTACGTTTCTAAATATTTTAATTATTCCGGTAATGCATTATAAATTTTTATTCCTACGTATAAAGGACTGTTCACTGTTGATGGTTTTGTAGCCTGAGGAAGTCTTAAATCATTTTTCCGAGTATTATAGCTGTTTACGTGACCTGATTTAGTTAATTGACTTTTCATCTTGAAAATACATTGGCATAGTTTGAAAATATATAAATTAGTTACAGTAAAAATATTTAGTTTGAGGAAAAATGGTCTACAAGAATCGTATTTTTGAAATTTACACATAGTTCTTATTGCACGTTTTTGTATTTGAAATATAAATCTTTTGAATTACCCCAAAATTCTATGCCGTAAGCTAACAAGCTTTCAAAATATGAATAATACACAATTTTGGTAAATTATAAATCTAATCTTTTCCTGATAACT